>JAVRRP010000842.1:0-13434 GCA_036872775.1 Oleoguttula sp. CCFEE 5521 | reverse complement strand
TGTTGCACGTTCTTCATGTAGTCGCTTTTCATGCGCCGGAAGTACTTGTGCATGCGGTTGATGGTCTTGAACCAGCCGTCGGCCATGTGCATGCACAAGTACTTCCGGCGCATGAAAAGCGACTACAAGAAGAACGTGCAACAGAACGAATCCGTGACATCAGAAAGCGATGGTAGCCCTACGTCGTCTCGTCAGCTTAGCCTTCGCGAAGGAGGCGCCGGCGGCGGACTCGACGAGTTCAAGATCCTCGAGCGCTTACTCAAGGAATTTGGCAACTTAGAGGACCAAGACGTCGAGATCGGTGAGGCTACACCCGGGTCTAAGCCACTTGACGCGGTGTACGATGATAGCAACTCGGGCACTACGGTCAAGAGTGAAGAGGGCGACCGAGTGGCACAGACGGACCAAACGCCGCCTGAGGGACCGTGGAATGCCATCAACGCAGCGCCCGGTGCTCCTCGTCCGACACCTTCCGAAACACCAAGCAACGGCCGTTTCAGGAGCTACGACGCCTTTCAACCACCTCCCCCACCTCCCCAACAGCAACAGCTACCACCGCCACCATATGTCCCAACGCACGTTAACAACTTTCGCCCAGCATACGGACCATCAGACAGCTCCATTCCCCCGAGCGGACCGCCAGGGCTCACTTCGCCTGACTCACGCACTGCATCTACAACATCTCAGCCCTCACCTTACGGTGCTGCGCATCAGCACCCTCCATATAACGCATGGAGTCAGGCACCCGCTCCCTATAGCATGCAGCCGCTACCACCAAGCATTCATCAGTCGCCTGTTGGCATGCATCAGTCGCCTCCAGGCTACGCACCCTCGCATCAGCATCCTTCCATTCCACAGATCCATAGCTATCCCACGCCCAGCGCGCATGCACAAGCTATGGCTCCGCCGCCCCCGATACCACCTGCACAGGTGTGGGATCCCATGGCTGGAGAGAAGTGGCTGAACAGCATTGACACTAGACTTGGTGGCGACGATGTGGCGGCTTTCGTCGATGGCGGAGACATGGCGGAGTGGGCTAGTATGGCTGCTAGGCATGGGTACGGGGGAGGATGGCTCAGCGCCGTCTGGGGCGGGTCTGGAGGAGGATGAACGAACACTTACTGCAGGCATGATCGCGACGAGCCGTACTCAGAAGATCCAGGGTCGTGCGTTAGACGTTAACATGATTTAGATTTGCGGTCACAATGGCGGGCATTGCTGAGGTATGACCAGCCAGGCTGTGGAAAAGAGGCACATGATGGAGCGAGCACATTTAGCGGGCGGAGGCACGTTTTGCCAGCATATCGACTACATTTCATGAAACGACATCAACCCCATCGAGACTTTCTCTTGACGTTGACTACCGGCTCCGCGGCCTGATCACTTACCCGTAGACAGCTTTCATCTGACTGTCACAGCAACGAGAAACACTGTCCCCATATGCCTCCTCCACTTCCCGCATGACATTCGGCTTCCAATCCTCCAGCCTGCCGAAGTGGAGGCGCCCCCGCATCTCTCCCCACAGTTCCTCCACGACTGACATCACGAGAACCGCTGTGTTCCTGAATCCACGAGCTCGCGGTCCTGTTCCTGGCGCAGAACCTTGAGCTACGTCCGGCTGAACGACACGGCGACCATGATGCGACCTCGTGTTGCTGCGTGGAGCAAAGGCGGGGATGCTGGGTAATTGATGGTCACTGACGTGCCGGTCGCATATGGTAGGGGCAGGTAGGTTGAAGTATTCTTTGCTCGGTGTGAAGCCTTCCTCTGTTCCTCTTACTCGGCTTGTCATTGAAAAGAAGCATAGCCAAGATGTTATTCCGCAGGCTTGTCCAAGCTTTGCTCTTGTCCGCCACGGCGGTACAGGAGACAACTGCTCTAGCCATTTCCGGGGATCTAACTAAACACATCAAACCGTACAAACGCGGCGAAGTGCTGCAGGATATCGTGACATGGGACGCCGTAAGCCTCACCAGCTACTCGCTCTCCTGAACCCTACCTGACAATGGCAAAAGCATTCCCTCTTCGTCTACGGCGAGCGCGTGATGCTCTTCTCCGGCGAATTCCACCCGTACCGCCTGCCAGTCCCCAGCCTCTGGCTCGACGTCTTCCAGAAGATCAAAGCCCTGGGGTACAACTGCGTGTCCTTCTACACCGACTGGGCGCTCCACGAGGGCCAGCCCGGGAACTTTACGGCTGAGGGCATCTTCTCCTACGATCAGTTCTTCGCCGCCGCTTCGGAAGCAGGAATCTATTTTCTTGCGAGACCGGGTCCGTACATCAATGCTGAAGTCTCGGGTGGTGGGTTTCCAGGGTGGCTGCAGAGGAACAAGGCTGTGCTGAGGACGACTGATCCGGAGTATCTGGCTGCTACTGATAACTATATGGCGGGGATCGGGAAGATAATTGCGAAGGCGCAGATTACGAATGGAGGGCCGGTCATTTTGGCGCAGCCCGAAAATGAGTATACTTCTTATCTGGAGACTGTGACTGAGTTCCCGAGTAAGTTGAGGCTGCGGTTGTTGCAGGGCCTGTATTGACGAGCGATTGTTAGGTCAAACGTACTTCGAATACGTGGAGAAGCAGCTCAGAGACGCTGGGATCGTGGTTCCACTGGTGAGCAAGAAGGCGACCGAGGCATGAACGTTCGCTGATACATTGGGGAGATAACAAACGAGGCCTTCGCCGCGGGTTATGTCACTCCAACAACAGCTGCGTCGCCAGACATCTATGGCTTTGATGGCTATCCCGTCGGTAGGACAGCGGAGTCATTTTTCGTCTCGACATTGGCTGATTTGAATTTTAGGCTTCGACTGTGGCAATCCATACACCTGGCCAGTCAACGGACTTCACAGAGAATACGCCGACTCGCATGCACAGTTCAGTAATGCCACACCATTCTCTTTGGTGGAGTTCCAGGTGAGTCCAGCACCACGGTGCGGTATATTACAATGTGACCTGCTGACCACATGGACAGGGTGGCTCATTCGATCCTTGGGGCGGCTGGGGGTTCCAGAATTGTCTTGAATTGGTCGGATACGAGTTTGAGCGAGTCTTCTGTGAGTGCTTGCACTATCCTCGAGAGTCGACAAAGCGCAGATCATAGCTGATCACACTGCAGACAAGAACAACTTTGCACAGGCAGTCAAGATTCTGAGTAGGTCTTCTCCCTCGTACTTCGGGAAGTAGGGATTGGACCACTGACTACACCGCAGATCTGTACATGACCTACGGTGGTACGAATTGGGGCAACCTCGGCCATCCTGGAGGCTACACAAGCTACGACTATGCTGCAGTCATCGACGAGAGCCTCGGCGTGGAACGCGAGAAGTACAGCGAAGCGAAGCTCGAGGCCAATTTCTTACAAGCATCCCCAGCATACACCACGAGCGTTTACCAGAATAATACGCACACCAACGGCTCTTATACCGGCAACCCGGCGTTGACAGTCACCGCTACCTTTAGCGATGTTACAAAGTTCTTTGTCATCCGCCAGGCAAACTACAGCTCGGTCGCGGATGTCAGCTATCAGATCACGCTACCGACAAGCAAGGGCAACATCACGATCCCACAATGGGGTGGTCAACTTACTCTCCACGGACGTGACTCGAAGTTTCATGTCACTGACTACGACGTTGGTGGCGTGAGCTTGCTATACTCGACAGCAGAGATCTTCACGTGGAAGCAGTACGGTAGCAAGCGCGTATTAGTCGTGTACGGTGGACCGAACGAGCAGCACGAGGTGGCTGTCTCCAATGGCGGCAGAGCTCGTGTTGTCGAGGGCTCCGGTATCAAATCAACGATCAAGAACGGTGCCACGGTACTCGGCTTCCAGACGAGTCCAACGCGACGGGTCGTCCAGTTGGGATGTGATCTTGATGTCTACATCTTAGGTACGTGCCATGATGAGATGTGAAAGTACGCATGCTGATCGAAGACAGACCGCAACTCCGCCTACAATTACTGGGTGATCGATACCCCGAGTGATGCCGTATTCGGAAATTTCACGAAGCCTAGCCATCTGCCTTCGGCGCTCATCGTAAAGGCCGACTATCTGCTACGCACTGTAAGTGGACCTTTTCCGGAAGCAGGAATTCGATTGCAGTCGAAATCTCGAACGTCGAAGCGAATGCTGACAATTTCCCTAGGCTATTGTCTCTGGCAACTCAGTCCATCTGACTGGCGATCTGAATGCAACGTCGTCCATCGAAGTTATTGGTGGCCCGCAGTATATCCGCCAGCTCACTTACAACGGCAAAGCTCTGAAGTCAAAGAAGATGTCCTGCGGCTCAGTAACCGCTACAGCCACCTACAAGAAGCCGAAAGTCTCACTACCTGACTTGTCCACCACAAAGTGGAAGGTGATCAATGACCTGCCAGAGATTCAGTCGAGCTACGATGATAGCAAGTGGACTGCTGCAGACCTAACATACACCAACAATACGGTCTTCAACCTGACCACGCCTACATCGCTGTCCGCCAGCGACTATGGCTACAACACTGGCAGTCTAGTGTATCGTGGGCACTTCACTGCTACTGGCACCGAGAAGACACTGTACCTGTCGACGTCGGGTGGCTCGGCATACAGCCACTCAATCTGGCTCAATGACCAATATGTCGGCTCGTTCACGGGCGAAGATGTCGCTACCAAGTGGAACCAGACCTACAATCTCAACGCGACGCTGAGCAAGGGTTCTGCAGCTGTCATCACGGTCGTTATCGACCACATGGGTCTGGACGAGAGCTACACTATCGGCGCGGATGCCATGAAGAACCCTCGTGGCATCCTTGGCTTCTCTTTGTCCGGCCACGCTCAGAGCGATGTGACCTGGAGACTCACCGGCAATCTCGGTGGCGAGGACTACGCCGACAAAACCCGCGGTCCCCTCAACGAAGGAGGCCTGTACGCGGAGCGTCAAGGCTATCATCTCCCCGGTGCCCCGACGTCGAGTTGGAAGTCTAGCTCTGGTCCGCAGGAGGGTCTCACAGGTCCAGGCATAGCTTTCTATAGCACCACATTTGACCTCGACTTGCCAGTGGGCTACGACATTCCGCTTTCGATCAGCTTTGCGAACACCACATCTGATGCCTACAAAGCCGCCAATGGTACTGCGAGACCAGCCGCGTATAGATGCCAATTGTTTGTCAATGGCTACCAATTCGGGAAGTACGTTCACAACGTGGGGCCGCAAGATGTCTTCCCTGTACCGCAAGGAGTCTGGAACTACCAGGGTAGCAATACTCTAGCCGTGAGCTTGTGGGTGCAGGAGACTGCAGGTGCGAAGGTTGATGGGTTCAGCCTGGTTGCTGGGACTGCGGTGCAAAGCGGGTTTGGGAAGATTGCGCCAGCACCACAGCCAGCCTGGGCCAAGAGGAATGGTGCGTACTAGGGCAGATACTGCCACCGTAGTACCTGACGGTGTTGGACTGCCTGAACCTTTGTAGTTGTCTTTTCGGTGCCGGTGAGCGTGGTACCTTTCGACGATAGGCTTTACGGAGACGCGCCCATCTGAAATCATACCTATCTGACGTGTCAACCGGATGCTGACATTCGTCGTGTTCATATGTGTCAATTCCAGAGCGGATGTTCGCCGTCCGTGTGGATTCTCGAGACTGCTGGGCCTCGTCTCGTGAGCATCAAGTAGCCTGGTTTTCTATTGGCGTTCCTTTGGTCGGGCAGCCGGAACGCCACAGCCGAGCATCCTGCCACTCCACTGCGTACCTTAGTCTACAGTGCCATTTGTGAGACAACAACACAGCCTGGGGTTTGGACAATGACGAAGTTCCCGTAACATTTGCTCGGAATTGATACTTGTGCTCCGCGACGGAGTGTATGGGAAGCGGGGGTGTCTCTGTGTAAGAATTCGGAGCGAGCAATCAACCTGCAGCATCACCCTGTCTCCTTTCCACTAGGAAGAGGTGCAAGCACGATTCATCGCCGCCAGGAACGTACGACCGTCTACGGGCGGATTCGTGAGATTATCGAACGACAACATATCACAAATCGAGAACAAACAATCGCGTGCCTGCATGTGCTAAGCATCGACCGCAATCCTTGCAGTATCACCTCACCTGCACGATCCCTGGTCACAACAGCCGCCACCATGTCGAGGCCGCCTTCTGTACCACTGCCTTCTCGAGACGATGCCGTGTCTCCACTACATCGACATGCGCAGTCTACTGGCCACACGACTTCGCCTTTCTTACCTCCACCTGAAAGCCATCGAAGTCACTCCGTAAGTGTCGGCCACCGCAACTCACTACGTGGCATGCGAAGGCTAGAGCAACGCAGAACGATGGAGCTGAGCCACTACGAGACGCAACGCGCCCGGACGCACGTGGCCGCACCTGTCGATCTCCGAGCACTGGAGTATGTCTCGCCTTACAACGAGAATTTGGTCTGTCCGATATGCCGGTGCCCTTTCGTCGACCCGGTCTTGCTGAGCAATTGCGATCACTGCTTCTGTCGAGACTGTATACGACAGACTTGGGCCACCAATACCACGGCCCATACGCCCTCCGAGACGCGTGGCAGCTGTCCGTCATGTCGAGCGCCTGCTCAGATGGGCCCGAGATCTGCGACGAGTAAGCTCATTGTCAACATCCTCGATGAGCTGGTTGTGGAGTGTCCCACGAGTGAATGTGATGCTAAGGTCAGACGCGGCGAGGTGCAAGACCATGTAAGTATCTACTGTGGCTACGCCACAATAGCATGTCCAGGGACAGATTGTGAGCTCTCAGCGCGTCGAATGGACCGCGAACAAGGCTGTCTACACTACAGCGTGAGCTGTCTGAGCTGCCACAAGGAGATGCTTAAGGCTTCACTCGAGGGTCACTGGAAGACTGAGTGCTCGGATCACGAAGTCAGGTGCTCGCAGTGTAAGCAAAAAGTGCTCTACCGCGAGCTAGAAGATCACAGGGCTCATACGTGCCCGACTGTGGTAATACCATGTCCTGGCGCAATTTACGGCTGTGGCAACCGGAGCAAGCGGGCTCAGTCTGAAGTGCACGCAAAGAGCTGTGCGCTTGCAAGGCTTGCGCCAGTACTGATCGCACAAGCAAAGCGCATGGAGGAGCATGAAGTAGCGCAGAGACAGCTTACACGCAAGCTGGAGGTTCTGCAAGACGGCTTTGCGACTATGCAGACGATACTCGATACAAGACCGAGTAATCCCGATGATGACAGTGCCGACGAAACGCGCATCCCCTTCCTGCCAGGTCACTCGCGAGGTGCAAGCGTCGCCACGATCGGCACGGCTATCTCGCCAGAGGACTACGACTTCCCTCAACCTCCCAGTCGCAATTCTGAAGACAGCGCAACGACTACATCCCGCTCGATGCACACTGCCAATATGTCGCCGCCTCGACGAGCACCACCGGTCCCGCCGGGCACTCTCAGACGTGATCTGCTAGAGCCATTCTCCTCAGACTTCGATCTCGCGGAACCTTTTCCGCCACTCGCGGCCGCGGATCCATACGCATCTCCACTACACCACTTGCTAAGTATGCACGAGTCTCTCCGCGAGGAGATGTCTCGCATGGCAACTACAATGCAAGAACTCGACGGCCGCCACTCGATGCAGATGCTGAATGAGAACATCCGGAGCCGCGATGAAGTGGCCCACCTGGGAGCTCAAGTGGCGGCCATCGGACGACAGGTGCACTGGCTCACGAGCACGCAGCTGCAAAGGACGCAAACGCGTGGCAGCGGGACTCAGGAAGGAGGAGCTGGTCCCTCGAACCAGTATGAGGATGCAAGTGCTGGTGCTGGGATCGAGGCGGCGGTGAACGCCGTGAGCACGGCTGCTACGGCGCTCAGAGGCGCGGCGCGGATGGTCAATGTCGGGAGAGACGGCGATCAGGTGATGAGGAGAAGGACAAGTGAGGAGGGAAGGACGAAGTTGTGAGCTCCACAGACTTGTACACAAGCTCGTGCCGCACAGCAAATGTTCGGAACCCAAAGTTGTCAATTTCTTATGGCGTTCAAGCTCAACCTTCGATATTCCACACGTCTTGGAGCACGCGACAGTGATGTCACCTTGAATCTTCGGGCTTCCAAAGTCCGGCCACTTTCAATGCCGCATCTCGAACTTCTCGAAATGCATACATGCAACTCGCACTTGATATTGCTAATGGCGTGATCAAATTGCGAGCATGGCTGTCATTATACTTCTACGATAGCACAGTACCTGCAATGGAGTCTTCTACAGCTCCAATTCCGCTCGTTCAGTCACCTTACTTACGTTCTCTCATTGTAAGCATCGCTTCTGCTGATCCGAACCCTGTTGCATCTCACGAGGGATTTCCCTCGGTGCGTCGGAGTGTAGTCGACTAATGTGTCCAGGCAGGAGCCCTAGCCGGCACAACAGTAGACACCTCCCTCTTCCCCCTCGACACGCTCAAAACCCGCCTCCAATCCGCGCCCGGCTTTTTCGCGTCTGGCGGCTTCAAGGGCGTCTACTCGGGCATAGGCTCAGCCATAGTCGGCTCCGCCCCGGGTGCAGCTCTGTTCTTTGTCACTTACGATTCTGTCAAACGCTCTGTCGCCGAGCGCAATGGAGGTCATGTCGGGGCTGGAGGGCACATGCTAGCTGCTAGCCTAGGAGAGGTTGCGGCATGCGCGGTGAGAGTGCCGACTGAGGTCGTGAAGCAGAGGGCGCAGGCGGGTGTGGCGAAGGGCTCGAGAGAGGCGCTGAGTGGGATACTTTCCCTCAGCAGAACACATGGCTTTACTACTATGTGGAGGGAGCTATATCGGGGCTGGAGTATCACGGTCATGAGGGAGGTGCCGTTCACGGTCATACAATTCCCGTTGTGGGAGGGCATGAAGAGATGGTCTGTTTCGCGGCGAAGTGTAACAGATCGGGCGAGGGGTGTGAGCGCCGGAGAGAGTGCGGTATACGGTAGTCTATCTGGGGCGGTGGCAGCGGGACTGACGACGCCGTTGGACGTGCTGAAGACGCGATTGATGCTTGCGAAAGAGAAGGAAAGCGTGGTACACATCACGAAACGGATATGGAGGGATGAAGGAAGTAGGGCATTCTTCAGTGGGTTGGGACCGAGGACAATGTGGATTAGTATTGGAGGTGCGGTGTTCTTAGGGAGCTATCAATACGTGAGCAATGCGCTGGGCGGCATTGCATAGTCGTAGGAGTCAATTGCGGACTCTGCGAGCTTGATAGATTGTACATGGCGCATTGCCCACAGTGGACTGTAGCGAGGCGCAGGCTTGGGCCGCAATGGCCACGAGGGCTCACATATAGACTGTATCAATACAAATCCAGCCTGATACTGACGGGCTCAGTGGCCCGAATATTTGCAAAGGAGTCCACCGTGGTCCGGAACGCCATATGTCGCTAGAAGAACAGACAATCCAGAACACTTCCGCATCTGATCGCTCGGCTATCAAGACTTCAATGCAGCTTCATCGCCTTCTTGGTATTCTCGTACATCACGTACGTCTGGCGAACTGTTAGTTCGGTCATCAAGTTCACCGCAAAGGGACGCGACTTACGATCGACACAGCCGGCACCACTTTTAGCAGATTTGGCGTCAAGCCCTTGAAAAGGCCCCTCCAGCCCTCGTTCGCAATCGTCCGTCGCGTGACGTCCATGATGCCAGTGTACGTCGGTGGGTGTAACGCAGTCCCTTGGCTCTGCAATCGCGTACGAAGCAGGTTGACTGGGTACACAACACTCGCTCCAAGCGCGCCCGAACACCCACCCATTAGGGCAAGGGTGAAGTTGCCTGGTAAAGCGTCCTCCTCATGCTTGATGCCCTTCAGCTTCATGTTCCGCGCAACGATCCTTTTCTTGAACGTCTCGAACAAGAATAGGTCGATCGCAGCGTACGGAAACATGCCCGCCAAGCCCATGGGCAGGCCGCGATAGAAAGCAACGATGCCATTGCGCTGCCACATCTTCTGTGCGGTGTGCCAGATGAGCTTATTCCCGTGCTCGCCACCTGCCACGGTCTCGCATTGCATGCGGAATTTGAGTGTGTCGAGAGGGTAGACCACAGCTTGCGAGATCATGCCTGCGACGCCACCGGCGATGAATTGCGAAGTCGATGAGATCTTTCGTGGGTCGTCATGACCTTCGAACTTGGCCACTGCGCGTTTTGCTGCCTGTACCAGCGTTAGCTAGCGTTGCCAAAGTAGCTGGACCTCCGATATCTCACCTCGTATGAGCCGAATTTGACTGCGGATTCGGGCATGACTTTCACGACGTTGATGCCATTACCTTCAAGGCTATCAGCAACGTTCCTCTAACCACGTACGATATGACATACCTGCGAAGAGACTCCTAATCCCACCCGCTGCCCACAGCTCTTTACATGCATTGATCAACGTCCTCGCGCCATGCTGCGTCGCGGCGACTGGAGCAACCTTCTTCACAGCATCTGCCGCAGCCTGCGTGTTCCCCGTCTGTGCAATCAAGTACACTTTCAGTCGATCCAGAGGCGCTGTAGCAGTTCGAGAAGTAATGCCCGATACTCCTCCGGCAACGAAGTAACCTACATCGGGCACGAGATCCGTCAGCGTCAGCTTCCGTCGCGCAGGCTTGAGTGGTATGTGAGGGTCATCTCGGACACGCATGTCGTCGTCGTCGGTGTCGATGCCGATGTAAGCTGCGTCTAGGGGTTGTGGCGGATCGGACATGGCGACAGGGTTGGGCGTAACTTGCGGTTGCACGAGTTGTATGATCGCGCCGAACAGTGAAGTCTTAAGAAATTGGAGCGCCATACCGAGACCTTGGAGTGCTTCATCGCTGATGTGCACGTCTCCTTCTATGGATAGCTTTGCAGCGGTGGTGTAGTATGACAAAACGGCGTGGAGGCCGGGTGCGTGTGTGGGGATGAAAAGTAAGAAGTCTGACTCGAGTGGGTCAGCATATTTGCAGCTAGCTGGAGTGGTCCAGCGAGTCGAAGCCACGGGTGGTCTGCAATTTACCTCGCCATTCATTGTAATCTATCGAGCCATTGCGGTCTTTATCGATGTAGGAGAAGAATCGGTCCAGCCGAGCGTTTGAGACCGCGACACCAGCGCGTTGGAAAGCAGTGGACAGCTCGGACTTGTCGAGCTGGCCGTTGTGGTCTCTATCGATCGATTGAAACAGAGTCCACAGCTCCTGCTCTGTTTGCGCGCAGAATTTGCAGAACTCTGGTAGTTGTTAGTTCCACTTGTAGTACTGCTTTACAGTGTCATGCACGCGACGCGCCTTCATATGAGATACTGCCGTCGTGGTTAATGTCAGCAGCGCTGAGCATCTCGCGAACTAGACCGTCGGCATCCTTGAGAGCTTTGCAACAGTCAGTCGTGTCCTTCCTTCCATGCACATATGTGACTGACGATGGTTCATCCTGGCCAAGCCATTCTTGAGCGCGGGCAAGTCCACGTTTCCCTTCTTCTTCGTATCCAGCTGATCCCATAGCGCCTTAATCCTAGCTGCGCGGTGTTCCTTGGACTCGCCATCCATAGCCGTGTCCAGTGCTGCTATCTGGGTTTCATGGTCGTTCGGTCTGGTACTGATAGCTCGGGCTTAGGCGGCGCAGTAGCAATAGCTCGTTCAATGTCGCTTGCGCGGTCTACTCCCATGAGAAATTGCCAGATCAGGCGCTTCGATGGAAGTCCAATGGTCGACCCCAAGTAGCTTGTACCTCAATAAACATCACTCTGCTGAGCTCCAAACCGAAGCCATGGTCCGGGTGGAAAGCTTGGGCTGTGACGTCGACCACCGAGGTTCCTCCGCATTGCGGTTTGAGAGGGAGCGGTGGGACGGGACTTCAGCCAAACAACCCTCCGTCCATTCACGTTCACTAGTAGCTACCGGCGGCATCAGATCACAGAGTCGACGTGCGCCTCGTGGAGAAAGGGATGTCTCATAGCATCTGCAACGATCGGCCGAAGTAGAAGCAATTGGGCCAACCGACATCATGGACGCGTTGCCATCCAGCCCAGTGAAAACACATAGCCTCTCGCACAGGCGTGGTGTCACGAGTCGACGGAGAGCACCCTGAGTACGTTCTCGCGACTACTGAAAGGTGCTGCAATCCTTCTCCCGCTTGGTGCCAACAGGATACAGATTCCGGAGCGCCAGGAATTCCCGATCGACTCTTTCGGAGTGCCACCATGGCCTCGAACTATTGGGACTCCTCGCAAGCCAAATACTGGACCTTCACTCGCGCCGATTTGGCCACTAGTCGTGACGATCTAGCCAAAACGAATCAAGCCCTCCACACCAAGCACCCGCTACCAGACACCCGCCACCTAGCAATCTACCTCCAAAACCAGCTTTCAAAACTCGCCAAACGCATGTCCCTGCGACAACAAGCTCTAGCAACGGCACAGGTCTACATGAAACGCTTCTTCCTCCGCGTCGAGATCCGGAAAACCAACCCCTACCTTATCATGGCCACTGCAGTCTACCTCGCCTGCAAAATGGAGGAGTGCCCGCAGCACATCCGTCTCATGCTGGGTGAGGCTGCGAGACAGTGGCCGGAGCTAGGAATCACCGAGAGCAGCAAGATCGGGGAGTGCGAATTTGCCCTGATCTCGACGCTGAGCAGTAGGCTGATCTTGCATCATCCTTATCGTGCGCTCTTGGATCTGCAGGGGACGCTAGGGCTGACGCAGGAGGAGGTCACGTTGGCGCATAGTATGCTGAATGACAGCTATGCTACCGATCTACCATTACTGTACCCGCCACATGTCATTGCGATCACGGCCATCTACCTCGCTGTCGTACTGCGGCCAGCACAAGCAGCTGGTCTTGCTGCGCACTCTTCGTCTGCGGCTTCGTCACCGGCTATGAGTGGATCAGTAGCGCAGAAAGCGTTCTCTTCGTTTGGGTTCAGGCAGGATCCAAACAAGATGGGAAAGCTTATTGATTGGCTGGCGGAGAGTAAGGTCGAGATGGAAAGTGTGGTGGACGCTACGCAGGAACTCATAAGTCTGTACGACTGTTGGGAGACTTACAGCGAGCGGGCTTGCAAGGAGGGAATTACGAAGTTCATGAAGGATGGCGCTAAGTAGAATACTCGCGTATGACACTCTCGCACCGTCAGGCGGAGAACCGGTACATGTACGGATCAAAGTTCGTACTAGGTGATGAGTAACATTGCAGTCATGCCTTCCTCACAACGCCGCGCTAAGTGAGAATTTGTAAAGTCACGGCTCAGACTTCCATCGGCGTCCCTGCGCCACTTCCCTCGCCAGCCTCCACCCTCTTCTTCTTCTTCTTTTTCTTCGGCCCGTCAACCTTCTTCCCGAAACTCCCCATCGCCAGCACACTGCCACAGGTCAAGCACACACCATCTGGCACAACCTCGCAGAAGATGCTGAGGCATATGCTGCACACATACCCCACATCCACAATTCTCCGGTGACAGAAACATGCTGCCCGAAAGTCAACTCCCTCGCCCTCTTCGCCGCTG
>JAVRRP010000841.1:0-13456 GCA_036872775.1 Oleoguttula sp. CCFEE 5521 | reverse complement strand
ACAGGAACATCGTGTACAAGGGTCAGCTTTCCCCAGTGCAGGTGTACGAGTACTACCACGACTTGGTAAACGTCGATTATGAGGGCCATTTCGCGCTTGTGCACTCGCGCTTCTCGACCAACACATTCCCTTCGTGGGATCGCGCACAGCCGCTCCGGTGGGCAGCACACAATGGTGAGATCAACACATTGCGAGGCAACAAGAACTGGATGCGCGCACGAGAGGGTCTCCTCAAGTCTGAGGCATTCGGCGACGAGCTTGAGAAGCTGTACCCGATTATCGAGGACGGTGGATCCGATTCGGCTGCCTTCGACAACGTCCTGGAGCTACTCGTTATCAACGGCGTGCTTTCACTCCCAGAGGCTATCATGTTGATGGTGCCAGAGGCATGGCAAGGCAACGACTCGATCGACCCTGCAAAGCAGGCATTCTACCAGTGGGCAGCTTGCCAGATGGAGCCATGGGATGGCCCAGCGCTACTGACCTTTTCCGACGGTCGTTACTGCGGTGCTACGCTCGATCGTAATGGTCTTCGCCCGTGCCGATACTACGTAACAGACGACGATCGCATCATCTGCGCGTCCGAGGTTGGCACGATTGCCGTTGAGCCACACACAATCATCCAGAAGGGTCGTCTGCAGCCCGGCCGCATGCTGCTGGTCGACACTGTTGCTGGCCGCATTGTTGATGATGCAGAGCTGAAGGAGAAGGTCTCCAGCCGACAGGACTTTAGAGGCTGGCTAGACTCACAACTTCTGTTGATGCCTGACATTTTCAACAAGTTGACCGAGAAGGGTGTCGATCTTTCGCACCAGCTATCAGCAGATCTGGTGCAATCTGACCCGAGACTGAAGGCCTTCGGCTACTCGCTAGAGCAGGTCACGCTCGTGTTGGCACCGATGGCTGCTGACTCCAAGGAAGCGCTTGGATCCATGGGCAACGATGCGCCTTTGGCTTGTCTAGCCCAGCAGCCTCGTCTGCTATTTGAGTACTTCCGTCAGCTCTTCGCTCAGGTCACGAACCCTCCGATCGACCCCATTCGTGAGGCTGTCGTCATGTCGCTAGGCTCGTACGTCGGCCCACAGGGTAATCTGCTGGAGATGAACAAGGAGCAATGCCACAGGCTGTTCCTTCCTTCGCCGATGCTCTCCATCGAGGAATTCAACGCCTTGACAAAGATCACACAGCTTCACTCTGACTGGACTGTATCGGTTATCGACATCACTTTCGAGAAATCGAAGGGTATCCAAGGCTATCTTGACGCTCTGGACCGCATTAACGACGATGCCACAAAGGCTATCGAGGATGGGCATAAGGTGTTGATTCTCTCTGATCGCAAGACTTCGGCCGATCGTGTGTCCGTTTCTTCGCTGCTGGCGACTGGCATGGTCCACCACCATCTTGTACGCAACAGGTGGCGATCACAGGCTGCTCTTGTTGTCGAGACTGCAGAGGCACGAGAGGTCCACCACATGTGCGTTCTGATCGGCTACGGCGCCGACGCCATCTGCCCATACCTCGCTATCGAGTGCATACTCAAGCTGAGTCGCGAGGGACTGATTCGGAAGAACATGACCGGCGAGCAGCTCATTGGTAACTACAAACACTCATGCGACGGTGGCATCCTGAAAGTCATGAGCAAGATGGGTATCTCCACCCTTCAAAGCTACAAGGGCGCCCAGATCTTCGAAGCCCTAGGTGTTGACGACACCGTCGTCGACCGTTGCTTCACTGGCACGGCCACGCGCATCCGCGGTATGACGTTCGAGCTCATTGCTCAGGACGCGTTCGCACTTCACGCCATGGGCTTCCCGAGCCGCCACATCCAGGAGATCCCAGGTCTGGCTGAGACAGGTGAGTACCATTGGCGTGATGGTGGCGAAGCCCACATCAACGACCCCACGTCCATCGCCAACATTCAGGACGCTGTGCGCACCAAGAACGACAAGTCCTACGAAGCATACTCCAAGTCTGCCTACGAGTCGATCAAGAACTGCACGCTTCGCGGGCTGCTTGACTTTGACTTCGAGTCGTTCCAACCTATCCCGATTGATCAAGTCGAGCCGTGGAGCGAGATTGTTCGACGCTTTGTCACGGGTGCCATGTCTTATGGCTCCATCTCCATGGAGTCACACTCTACTCTCGCAGTTGCCATGAACAGACTTGGCGGCAAGTCCAACACAGGCGAGGGTGGTGAGGACCCAGAGCGCAGCTTGCCGCTCGAAAACGGCGACACCATGCGATCAGCCATTAAGCAGATCGCTTCCGGGCGCTTCGGTGTGACGTCCAACTACCTTGCCGACTCCGATGAGCTTCAGATCAAGATGGCGCAGGGTGCTAAGCCCGGTGAAGGTGGTGAGTTGCCTGGTCACAAGGTCTCTGGGCCGATTGCACGGACGCGTCACTCCACGCCTGGTGTTGGCTTGATCTCGCCGCCACCGCATCATGACATCTACTCCATTGAGGATCTCAAGCAGCTGATCTACGACTTGAAGTGCTCCAACCCGCGTGCTCGCGTGTCAGTCAAACTTGTCTCTGAGACTGGTGTCGGCATTGTCGCTTCTGGTGTTGCGAAGGCGAAGGCCGATCACATCCTGATCTCTGGTCACGATGGTGGTACTGGAGCCTCTCGATGGACTGGTATCAAGTACGCTGGTCTGCCGTGGGAGCTTGGTCTTGCTGAGACACACCAGACGCTCGTGTTGAACGATCTTCGTGGGCGTGTCATCGTGCAGACTGATGGACAGATCCGCACTGGTCGGGATGTGGCAATTGCATGCCTGCTCGGTGCTGAGGAGTGGGGTTTCGCTACCACGCCTCTCATTGCGATGGGATGTATCATGATGAGGAAGTGTCATTGTAAGTCGCCCGGGACATCTCATACCACACAACAGCGAGGCGCAGTTTGCTGACTATGCATATAGTGAACACCTGCCCGGTGGGCATCGCTTCTCAAGACCCTGAGCTTCGCAAGAAGTTCAAGGGTACTCCGGAGCATGTTATAAACTTCTTTTACTACATTGCCAACGAGCTGCGTGCCATCATGGCCAAGCTCGGCTTCCGCACCATCAACGAGATGGTGGGGCATACCGAGGTGCTGAAGGTTCGCGAGGATCTGAGGAACGCAAAGACCGAGAACATCGATCTGTCGCTCATCCTGACGCCGGCACACACCCTGCGATCCGGCGTGGCCACCTACAACGTCCGCAAGCAGGACCATAAGCTCCATGTGCGCCTCGACAACAAGCTCATCGCTGAGTCTGAGCTCGCGCTTGAGAAGGGTCTGCCATGCCGCATCGAGTGCGACATTGTCAATACCGACCGCGCCATGGGTACAACGCTCTCCTACCAGATCAGCAAGCGCTACGGCGAGAAGGGTCTGCCGCAAGACACGATTCATGCTAACATCAGAGGATCTGCTGGCCAGTCTTTCGGCGCATTCTTGGCTCCGGGTGTGACTCTTGAGCTTGAGGGTGACGCCAACGATTATGTAGGAAAGGGTCTGTCTGGTGGACGTCTGATCGTCTACACTCCTCGCACATCTGTGTTCAAGGCTGAGGAGAACATCATCATCGGCAACGTCTGCTTGTACGGCGCTACTAGCGGTACCTGCTTCTTCCGCGGTGTCGCTGCCGAGCGATTCGCGGTCCGCAACTCCGGTGTCACTGCCGTCGTTGAGGGTGTTGGTGACCATGGCTGCGAGTACATGACTGGCGGTCGCATCTTGGTGCTCGGTTCCACTGGACGCAACTTTGCCGCCGGCATGTCTGGTGGTATCGCTTACGTTCTCGACATCCACCAGGATTTCGAGGGCAAGGTCAACCAGGAGATGGTTGAGCTCTCCGGGGTTGAAGATCCCCAGGAGATCTCCTTCTTGCGTGGTCTCATTGAGGATCACCACCACTACACCGGCTCTGAGCTTGCTGCCCGCATTCTGCTGGACTTCACCCGCGCTCTGCCTCGCTTCGTCAAGGTCCTGCCGACTGACTACAAGCGTGTCATGCTTGAGGAGGCCAAGAAGGCCGCTGAGGCCAAAAAGGCTGAGTACCCTCTGCCTATCCTTCCCGGCAACGCTGTTCGTGAGTTGCACGAGGAGTCCAAGAAGAAGGAGAACGACAAGGAGGCCAAGGACCACGCACACAAGGAGAAGATCGGCGACATCGAGGAAAGTGTCCAGGACGGCGCTGTCGAGAAGAAGCGCTCTGCCCTTGTGCTTGACAAGACCAAGGGCTTCATGAAGTACCAGAGGCGTGCTGAGAAGTATCGCTCTGCGAAAACCCGGACTCGTGACTGGGGAGAGCTCTCCACCCGCTTGACTGAGGATGAGCTCAAGTACCAAACTGCCCGGTGCATGGACTGTGGTGTACCCTTCTGCCAGTCCGATACTGGCTGCCCGATCTCGAACATCATCCCTAAATGGAACGAATTGGTGTTTGCTGGTCAGTGGCGGGACGCCCTGAACCGCCTGCTCATGACAAACAACTTCCCGGAGTTCACTGGTCGTGTGTGCCCAGCACCCTGCGAGGGTGCCTGCGTTCTTGGCATCAATGAGGACCCGGTGGGCATCAAGTCCATTGAGTGCGCCATTATCGACCGTGGCTTCGAGATGGGCTGGATGATCCCTTCGCCACCTCAGTGGAGGAGCGGAAAGAAGGTGGCTGTCATTGGATCTGGCCCAGCCGGTCTTGCTACTGCAGACCAGCTCAACAAAGCCGGCCACGATGTCACCGTCTACGAGAGAAGCGACCGCATCGGTGGCCTTCTCATGTACGGCATCCCCAACATGAAGTTGGACAAGAACGTGGTCCAGCGTCGTGTTGACTTCATGGGCGCCGAGGGCGTGAAGTATGTGACCAACTGCTTCGTCGGTGACGGCGACGTCACTTTGGCCTCTCTGCGGAAGGAGAATGACGCTGTTGTTTGTGCGACTGGTGCCACCGTGCCTCGCGACCTGCCAATCCCGAAGCGTAGCTTGGAGGGCATCCACTTCGCCATGCAATTCTTGCACAAGAATACCAAGTCGCTCCTTGACACTGAGCTCGCCGACAACGCCTACATCTCCGCAAAGGGTAAGAACGTCATCGTCATCGGTGGTGGTGATACTGGCAACGATTGCATCGGCACTTCAGTGCGCCACGGCGCCAAGAGCGTCATCAACTTCGAGCTCCTCCCCCAGCCGCCGCCAGAGCGTGCCCGCGACAACCCATGGCCACAGTGGCCTCGCATCTACCGCGTTGACTACGGTCACACGGAGGTGAAGACGCACATGGGCAAGGACCCTCGCGAGTACTGCATCATGTCCAAGGATTTTGTCGGCGACGATGAGGGCAAGGTGGCAGGTATCAACACCGTGCGCGTTGAGTGGACCAAGACTGCCTCCGGTGGCTGGGACATGAAGCAGGTTGAGGGAAGCGAGGAGCTTTTCCCAGCCGACCTTGTGCTGCTGTCCATGGGTTTCCTTGGGCCTGAGGAGAAGGTTCTGGAGGGCATCATCGAGAAGGACGCTCGCAAGAACATCAAGACGCCGCCAGGCAAATACAACACAAACATTGAGGGTGTGTTCGCTGCCGGCGACTGCAGGCGCGGACAGTCCTTGATCGTCTGGGGTATCAACGAGGGTCGCCAGTGCGCGAGAGACGTGGACTCGTTCCTCACTGGTATGGGCACGCAGCTGCCTGTCACGGGTGGTATGGTCAAGAGGCAGCCTTATGAGATGATGAAGAAAGAGCACGATGCGCCGCTGGAGCTCGTCGCTGCTGCGGCTTGAAGTGGGGGATGAATGGAGGAAAGGACGACGGGTTGCGATTGCTTATTCTTCGCGCGGTGCCAGATACCCCCGGTGTGAACAAGCGTTTTCAGACGACTTTCTACATGACTATAGACATACCCGCTAGAGTCATTGCAAGCGAGGGGCATGGGATTGCGGGTCTGGTTTTGGTTTGCGATGAGTGTGTACGATGTTGCCACTTGCGTGCTTAGGGATGAGAAAACGGGTAGTACGGGTCTGATTGATGCGGTTGATGTGGATGCGGGTGGAAAATGTGCTTTGCTGGGACGAATGTAATGAGATTAAGCGATAGCTGAATCACTTCGAAAATGCTGCCTCTTCTCTCACCGGCGTGGGCTTTCTTTTGTGCAGCTACAATGGTACCCGTGCCTGCGAAGGGTGCTACCAGCGCTCCGTGGAGAGAGAATGACTTCGTGTAATTGTGCACCGTTTACACTCTTTGCTGTCCTGTGCCTCTCACCCTACCTACGCTTCGACAGGTGTGTTGGACAGTGCCTCACACGTACCGTTCAAAATCGCGCGGAGACCTCGCCACTATACTCGGTAGTCGCTGGCCAAGGTGGAAGGTACGACCGCAGAAGACCGCAAATTGTGCCAGGACACATGTAGGATATCATTGTCTGTACAAGTCTACAATTTCATCCTATCCTAATCCCCTCCCTCGTTCCCGTCCCCTACCCTCCTCGCCACTCTCTTCACTACTATCGTCCTTGAAACCCTCCTCCAGCTCTCTGCTCAACCTGCGATCACTGCCAATAACCTCAACCCTTCCCCCTCTTACATTTCTCTCCCTTCTGTCAACGTCAAACCCCACCATACTTTCACCCTCCTCATCTCCGAAAAGGTTATCGTCCGATTCCTCTCTGCCATCCGCAACGTTTCTACGTCGTCCGCGAGTGGCGATTCGGATCACGAGATCTGCTAAGCGATCGCGGAGCGTGGTCGAAGTGGACTGGATGGCATTTATGGGCAAGTATTGGTCGTAGCGATTGCGATGGCGGCGGGCGAGGGGAATGATGATGTACCCGAAGAGGCCGTAGAGGGAGGCGGCGATGAGGGCGGGCAAGAAGAGGATCTGTGGGTGCTCTTGTCAGATACAGGCTGGCATATACGGCAAGTCATGGGGCTCACTTTGATGATGTCCAGGAAGCCCATTGCGCCTGATAAGAGTGGCAACTCCTTGCGACGACGGGAGTATTGCAAAGGTCGAGATATTTTATCTCACACTACCTCCATGCTCTGCGGTCTATCAATCTACATGAGCATCGCAAACAAACGTGCAGCACTGCAGTCCGAGGTCTCTCCAGACGCTATCGGCCGCGCCTCTCGCCTCAAGCTGTACGTAAGCAATGCTGACTTATCCATCTGTCGTATTACTGGAGGTTTGACTGCTCGTGCGGGCCATCCACTGTCTTACCAGCGAATAACTCTCAATGAACAGGATTTAGATGCGCTCTCGCCTGTCCGAGGTACTATTTCGAACCTAGAGCAGTATACGATGGAAGGCATCAGTCTGATAATGATTCTCGTTGATCAGTGTGCAGTGTCTGCACTAACGGTTACGACGCCTCATAGACTTCGCAACACAGAGCATCGCCAGGTAAGCCGCGGCACTGTCTCGATACCACGAGGGATGCACCGCATGGAAGCTCGCTCGTCGGCGAATGAACTTTGGGGGGAGGTCCTCAGGATAGCCATCGCAGGTGCTGCGTTTCGTCAGTCACATATATCAAGAAGCATTCACCGTCAATCTCCGTCTGCGTCGCGGCTGACAACAAACGCGGACTGCGACAAGCAAACGCCGCTCTAGAGTTCACGGCAAGTACACCAGGTGGTGTCGGCATCTGCATGTAAGCCATAGAGTCATTCAGGAGGCCAGAGCAGCCAGTCGTGGTCGTGAGACGTGAGCCGTCGTATGAGCATCCCCACCGTTTGCGCACGTGAGACTGCAGGCCGTCAATTGCCGCCAGTCCAGATCATCAAACAAAGTTTCGAGCTTATGGCCATGCATCGTGGTGCAGCTGGGGTAGAGTTGGGGTAGAAGGCTGCACTGACACCCGATCGGTATGGGGAGGTGTATATGATGGGCTCTGTATCCTCTCATACCTCTCACCGCATGAAGAACTGACGTTTTGCTCGAGATTGAAGCTGTTGGGAAAGAAGAGATCGAGAAGATGTTCACGGCACTCCACCTCGAAGGCAGCGCCCTGCTGGGCACTGTAACCACTCTTACGTGTCTCGGGTTCTTGTTGATCGGCTACGACAATGGGCTTATGGTGAGTTGTCTTGTCGATAGTGGTAGAGGGTGCAAGATGACTGACCTGCGGATAGGGTGGCTTCGTCAACAGCCCGGCTTTCACCGGAACATTTGGCATCGACATCAAGACTGATGCTGGCACGAATCTCATCGCGATTATCGTTGCTATTTACGAGGTGGGTATCTCTCCACTGCACTCGACTCGCTACCTCGCGACGACCTGAGAGTGCGCGCTGTGGAGGGGGAACGCGACTGACATGGAACAAAGATCGGTGCTTTCATCGGAGCTGTCACCACCAGTATCATCGGTGAGGGTCTTGGTCGACGGAAGAGCATTCTCATTGGCGTTATCATCATGATCATCGGTATGTACAACAGCTGCAGAGATATCGGAGTTTTGACGATTACTGACCCAGGGTCATAGGTGCCCTCCTTCAAGCCACCGCCTATCATGTCGCACACATGATCGTCGCTCGAATCGTCAGTGGTATTGGCATGGGCTTCATCAATAGCACTGTGCCGGTGCTGCAGGCTGAGTTCTCGCCGAAAGCTACGCGTGGGCGTTACGTGTGTGCCCAACTCTCAACTCTGAACTTTGGTCAGTTTGCTGCCTTCCTTCGCACGAATGTACTGACAACCTTCCAGGCATCATGCTCGTCTATTGGATGGACTATGCGTGCGTACACCAGACTGCTGCGTATTATGGACCGTTCTGACACAAGATTACAGTTTTTCCACAATCTCCAAGGGCCCAGAGACATCCTTCGTCTGGCGCGTCCCCACGATCTTACAGTGCATCTTCCTGATCCCGATGATCGTCATCATCTTTCTCATTCCCGAGACGCCTCGTTGGCTTGCTGCGCATGACCGCAATGAAGAGTGTCTCGAGGTCTTGCGCCGCATGCATAGACATAAGATGGACGATCAGACAATCAAGGCTGAACACGAATTGATCGTGCGGACTGTCGCGCTAGAGACTGCTGCTGGTGCTGGTAGCTGGAAGGATCTCTTCCGAAGCGACGGTCCGTCTTATGACTACGTGAGTCGCGAACATGTACTGATACGATTCGCAGTGGTCCATACTCGTCGACGCTTCCTCATCGCTTGTGGTATTCAGATCTTCCAGCAGCTTGGTGGTATCAACGCTTTGATCTGTAAGTTCTCGACTACAGTACGGCTGGGTGCTTTTACGCTGCTTACTGACATGTCCACAGACTATGCGAACACCCTCTTCCAGAGCTCCCTCGGCTTCGACGCCAACCTCTCAGGTCTCATGGCTGGTTTCCTGAACACCTGGTTCTTCCTCGCCTCCTTCATCCCCTGGTTCCTCATCGACCGCATCGGTCGCCGACCTCTACTCCTCTCCATGATCAGCGTCATGGCAGCCGTCATGGTTGTCCAATGCGGCTTGATTTACCAGGTCCAGCACAACACCACAATCGCCAAGTCCGCTGGCGCAGGTGCAGCGGCAATGCTGTTCATCTTCCAGGGAGCGTTCACAATTGGCTTTCAGGCTACTGTTTGGGTGTACCCGTCTGAGATCCTGCCGCTGAAGGCGAGGCAGAAGGGAAGCTCGATCTCGACTGCGGCGAACTGGATCTGCAACTTCATTATTGTGTACATCACACCGCCTGCGATTAGAAATATTGGGTGGAGAACGTACATCATCTTCGCCGTGCTTAATGCTACTTGGGTGCCGATCATCGTAAGTCCACTCTGGCTTCCTACATGTCGGATAAAAGCTGACTTACACCGTAGTACTTGTTCTTCCCTGAGACAAAAGGCATGGCACTGGAGGATGTGGACAAGATCTTTGGCAACGACGAGGTCATCGAGGCAATGCTTGCTGAGAAGCATGTTGAAATTGAGGAGGTCGAGGATCATCGCAAGGGTTGAGCGGGCACTATCGAACGTCTGTCAAGTCATGTCATTAATTGCTTCGTGGGACATATTAATGAATCTCTTCCCATCATCATTCTGCAACATGGGGTCTCCAGACTTCGTTACGATCGCATAGTCACCTTTCTCACATCACTGAGCACGTCACATGACGCCGCGTCAAACTAGAGTTTAGACCCCTGCCCACACCTGTGATTCGCGTCCAACCTCAATCCACTCTACGCGGTCATCGCCAGGCCTTGCACTTGACATCGACGACCTTTTTAACATGCCGATCATCGCAGATATTGACGATGAGTTCGGTCTCTCCCCGGGTGACGAAGCTGCTCTACTATCAGTCGAAGATGACTTCGACCTGTCATCAGGCGACGAGGCCGCTCTACTGGCGGTGGCGGACTCGACCTCTGTCCAAGTGGACACTGATGGCTCGAGTCGCAAGCATGCAATAGGCGACTCATGGGGCATGTCTCAGCCTGTTGCGAAGAGAGCGAAGCTTGAGAGTGAGGATGAACGTGTCCTCGGACTTGCCAATGACATTCTCAGAACGAAATTTGGCATGCAGTCATTTCGTCTGAAGCAAGCTCAGGCAATCACTCGCATCCTCACAGGAGGAAGCGCTGTGGTTGTGTTTCCTACTGGTGAGGACATCTGTTACCTCGCGACACGTATGGGCAACATACTGATTATGATACAGGCGGAGGCAAGAGTTTGTGTTACCAAGTTCCCGGGGTTGCGATGCGTCACCTGGATGTGATCAGAGGCGAGCGACAAGGGCATGGAGAGAGTGGCATCACGCTCGTGGTCTCGCCTCTGATAGCATTGATGAAGGATCAGGTCCATACGAGAGATCGCTCCAACTACCCTACCGGAGCTGACAAATCCGCAGGTCGATGCATTGAAACGACGGAAGATCAGTGCAGCCCAGCTGGACTCTACGATCTCTCGGGAGCAATATCTGGATACCATGGACGCAATCAAGGACGGCAGACTCGACATCTTGTACTGTGCCCCTGAGAGACTTAATAACGAAGGCTTCGTCGCTGCTATTGCTCACGTTCAGGGTGGCGTCCGACTGCTGGCCATCGACGAAGCGCACTGCATCTCCGAGTGGGGACAGGCTTTCCGTCCGGATTATCTCAAAGTCGCAAGATTCGCAAAGGAGATCCAAGCTGAACGGGTGCTCTGCTTGACCGCTACAGCAACGCCTAAGGTCGCTGAGGATGTATGCCGCGCTTTCGACATCCCCACCGACGGTCTATTTCGCACGCCATCGCATCGACCGAATCTCAAGCTGATGGCACGGTCGTTCTTGACGAAGGAAGCATCGTATCCAGAGCTCATCAAATTTCTCAAGGCTCACCCTGGTCCCACCATCATCTACGTGACTTTGCAGAAGCATACCGAGGATCTAGCAACCAGGATCGAACGGTCCGGGCTCAAAGCTCGTCCTTTCCACGCAGGCATGCGGCCCGAAGAGAAGTCTGCATGCCAGGACGAGTTCATGGCTTCCGACAAGCTCGTGATCTGTGCCACGATAGCATTCGGGATGGGCATAGACAAAGCCAATATCCGGAACGTCATTCACTATGATAGTCCAAAGAGTCTTGAGGGCTACTCGCAGGAGATTGGCAGGGCAGGGCGCGATGGAAAGCAGAGTCACTGCATGTTGTACCTTTGTGCAGAGGACGCTCATCTGCGCGAAAGCTTTGCACGAGGTGATCTGCCATCGAAGAAATCCGTGCTAGATCTTTTGAACGAAGTGTTCGGCATGAAGAAAGGCACGGACGGCTGCATCGAGGCTAACGCGGGTCAGCTCAGCAAAGCTTACGACATCAAGGTAAGTCGGTGCCCTGGGCCCGTGATCGTAGACAGGATTCTGACAGATCCAGACGACGGTTCTCAAGAACATCTTCGCGCAGCTTGAGCTACGCTATGAGCTCCTACGAGAGTCCACGCCAAAGTATACCAAGTATTCTTGGAAGGCTCTACGCAACACCAACAGCGACACTTCACCAGCTGCGAAAGCCATACGCGGCAATGTCAATGTAAAGACGACCTGGACGTACCTGGACGTCGATCGCACCGCACTCAGCGGTGGTGTGACACGTGCAGAGGTGGTGGGCAGGCTACAGGAGTGGAACAATCGCCAGCTTATCGATCTGAGCACATCAGGGGTTATGAATGTCTACCGTGTACTAAAGCCGATGCCTAAAGCTCCACATGAGCGTCGCGCGATTGCAGACTTGCTGTACAAGGAGCTTGAGTTACGCGAACAGCGCGAACTTAATCAAGGCGAAGCAGTCATCGACACGATAACCGGCACCGGGTGCTTCGCCCTCGCACTTTCTCGCCACTTCGGCGATCAGCTCGACGGTGAGCGGGAAGAGTGCGGATCATGCACCTGGTGCGAGACCAAAACGCCGATTGTTCTGGAGAAACCACCGAAGGTGCCGTGGAACGACAAGGCTTTCAAGACAGTCCTGAGCACAGTGGACGATCGTGACGATGCTCGATACTTGGCCAGAGTGGCTTTCGGGATTAGTAGTCCGAGAGTCACTGCTGCCGGTCTGTCAAAGAATGCAGTTTTCGGATCTATGGAAGACCATGACTTCATGGCTCTGTACAGGAACTTTGCTGAAGTTTGCAGCGCGGCGTAGAGACTTCTTATACCTCGTTCTTCGTGGAGTCATGGAGTCTGGCATCCCTTGCGATACCCATTTAGAGCTGACGGCGCTGCTGCACGTGAGACCAATACGGCTATTCGCTGATTGCGAAGGAGAACCATAGCGCACACAAGGTGTGCTGATGGGTATATCTGCTAGCAAAAAGTGTATGGACCTCGAGCAGTCTGTGGCTGGCGTTCGCTTTCGAGGTGCAGCGCTCATCAATCCGCAAGCAGCATCTCTCGCGGCTCCGGAACAGGCTCGTACTCATACTCGATGTTCGCCTTCGCGCGCTTGACCGGCTTCTTCGCTGGCTTCTTGGTAGGTGCACTCGGCCTCTTTCGCTTGAGGTTATCCAGCTTCTTCTTCAGTGCAGCTCCATCACCATCAGCATCTTCCTCATCTTCATCTTCATCATCCTCTGATCCCGTCGCATCTCCTCCACTCTCCCCACCAAGCCAGTCCTGGAAGTCTTCTAGATCCTCTCCCTCCTCATCGTCCGACTCCTCCAAGTCACTCACGTACTCCACCTCCTGCTCCTGACCCTCTCTCTCGTACTCATGCTCCCCGCCCTCCTCCTCCTCGCCAAGATCTTCGTCCACAACCCCCTCCTGACTCCTCTCCAAACCTCTCATAACCTTCTCCCACACCCTCTCCTCGACGTTCAGCGGCCGGTCGCCATAAGCTCCACTCCTCAACCGCTCCACCAACTCCCTCTCGATCGCCCGTTCGATCTTGGCCGCAGCCTCCGCTTTGCGCTCCCTCGTTTCCTCCCTTCGCCGAATTTTAGGCGCAAGTCGGGGTACCAGCGTCTCACCCAGTCGCTCCTCCTCCTTCAATAACCTCTGT
>JAVRRP010000840.1:0-13463 GCA_036872775.1 Oleoguttula sp. CCFEE 5521 | reverse complement strand
CGCCGATGAGCGCATTGTCCATTGTCCATTGCGCATTCACGAGCTCCTCCTTAAAAGCGTTCCGGTCGCTCATCAATATCAAAGCCGTTGAAGGACTTGACTGCTATCGAAATGGCAGCCCATGATCAGTCCAACGGCGACAGCAAGCTTGCAAACGGCGAGACCACATACTTCGCGACCAACCCTCGGCCTGCCTCACTGGACGAGCACATCTCATCGCTGGCACCCTTCATTGCAGATCATGTCCGAAAGCACAATCGCGTAGCACTTGTGACTTCTGGAGGCACTACAGTCCCACTCGAGAACCAGACAGTCCGATTCATCGACAACTTCAGCGCCGGCACCCGAGGAGCGACTAGTGCCGAGTACTTCCTCGAGAATGGCTACGCAGTCATCTTTCTCCACAGACAATTTTCTCTACTTCCCTACTCGAGGCACTTCTCGCACAGCACGAACTGCTTTCTGGATTACATGACTACTTCATCTACTGGCGAAGTGGTGATAGACGGCGAGTATCAGGCCCAGATGGCATCAGTGCTACAGAAGTATGAACGAGCGAAACGGGAGAAGATGCTCCTCTTGCTGCCCTTCACTAGTGTAAATGAGTACCTCTGGCACTTACGCGAGATTGCTATGCTCATGCGGCCGCTGAGTGCCAATGGACTATTCTACCTTGCAGCCGCCGTGTCGGATTTCTTCATTCCCGCCGAGCGTATGGTCGAGCACAAGATTCAATCCTCGGAAGACTTCGCTCACGCCAATCACGGCACGACTTCGAGTACTGCACAAGAAGAGAGATCGCCAGCAGCCCACATGGACGGTGCAAAGCTCGTAATTGACCTGGACCCCGTGCCGAAATTTCTCAAGCAGCTCGTTGACGTCTGGTCTCCTAAAAGCATGATCGTATCTTTCAAACTCGAGACAGATCCGTCCATCTTGGCCGAGAAGTCTCGCTACGCACTGAAGAAGTACTCACATGATCTGGTCATCGGCAACATGCTCAACACGCGCAAACATGAGGTGCTGTTTGTGTCCGCAGCCGGAGGTGATCAGTGGATCCGGGTGCCTGGCTCACGGAGATCGAAGAGCGAGACAACTGCTACTATGGGGGAAGGCAGGCAAGCTACTGAGATGCCACTTGAGATCGAGAGTCTGATTGTGCCGGAGGTGGCCAGGTTGCATAGTAAAATCATCAGCAATGGCAGGTCCCGGTGATGGCTCTGGATCGATTGGCAGGTCAGTCTCACATGCTGCGAAGTGAGACTGGGGTGCTCACTGCTGCACCCGCCCAGCTGCCGAGTGTTCAATCTGCCAGCTGTCAGGTTCAATCTACCAGCTCTCAGGGATTGGCCCAGATCGGGATCATGACGCTGCCTGGACTGCAGGTAGCATTGTCGGTCATTCGATCCTCGCCACCCCATCGATTCTGGCAGAAGTAAATACAGGCATAAAGCATCTCATGTACACTAGCGTGAACGCTTGAAATTTACATGCATCACCCTCCCTTACCACAGATTCTTGTCCCAGGCAGGATCTGGTCCTACACGTCAGCCACCCACCTTAAAGACTCCCAATCATAGCGCCCTGCTTCCGATCAAACTTACCCTGCACAAACCCCCCCAACACCCTCGATCCCGTCTGTAACAGCGGGTGCCCAGCCACAATCCTCAGGAATCTCTCCAGCCCGCGTCTTCGCTCTTCTATGACAGCGTCGTCGAAGCGATTCAGGTAGACTTTCCCAGGAAGAGGTGGTATTGAGACTCGTGCCGACTCGCGTTCAAGCAGATCGCGGAAGACTTCGAAGTCCGAGTAGCGTCGCCGCACTTCTGAGCGGCGAAGCTTAAAGGCGGGGATGTTCGTTGAGAGGCGGATTAGGTAGGTTGTGTAGCGCGAGGAGGGCGAGGCTGTGGGTTGGTGGGTTTGCGGGTCGATGACCTGTCGCAAGCTATCGTTAGCAGCCGTGTCTCTCCCTCTCATCATGTCTTCTTCTTCGCTATCGTTGCTCCGAGCCTGCGGTGTTCCGTCGTGCGCACGGAGACCCGAGTGCCTCTCATATGTGCACATGTATGCAGTCTTGCTTCTACCACAGTACCTACCTCTATTTCCAAGAAGTTCTCCGGCACCCCGTATATCTCTTCAAAGCTCTGTGTATGCGGGTTCGCTCCTGTACTCGCGAATCCCGTGGGCACCGGTGCCTGTCCTCGACCATTCTGCTGCTCTGCGCCATTGCCGTACCCTTGTGCGGGCGACGTCTGCGCTTCAGGCCGCGGCTCGATGCGCTGCATTGCGCCGACTATGCTGGACCAGGCTGGGAAATGAAGATCCAAGGGTTAGTGCGCGGTACTGGTAGCGAAAGTGGTACGTGAGGGTATGAACATTCGCTGGAGATGTAAGGAAGCTTGAAGTTGGTGGGGATGTGATGGTGCAAGGCGGGGCAAATGTCTGTATAGAGGTAGACATCAATGTATGCAAAGCACAAACAACCGTCAATCGAAGGCATGGGTGAGATAGATTCGGAAAGCGCCGTAGTCGCAATGAGTGTTGCTTTCGATGCTATCAAGACTTGTACCGACACCGTGTCCAATGCATTTGGGGTATCATTCCAGCTTCCAACGCCTCCGCCCACTGTAAGGCCACACGAATTGCCTGGGACCGCCCCTTGCGAAGCCATAGCGACTTCATCCATTACTTCAGACTGATAGCCACTTCCAGCACGCTCAGATACCTGATGCGCGTCCCCGACACAGCTTCAGGTGGCTTCTCGAGTTCTGGCTGCGCTTCAGGTGCAACCTCCTTCTTGCCCATCTCTGCGTCGAGCATATCCTCGTCTGCAGTGCTCCCTGATGTTGGAGCAGCAGCGGAACTGGTCTCTGTCTCGCCATCGGCCTCGGGATCCGCGACTTCTACATCATCAATCGCACCCACACTCCCCGTCCGTAGCCTTACCACATACTCCAGCTCCCTCTGCTGGAACCACAGACCCAGCTCCAGCACCTTCTGCACAGCCTTCCCCGTGCCTTTGATCACCACTTCCTCCCTGCCCTCACCACTCTGTCGCTTCTCCTCCGCAACTGCGGCGATCCCCGAAATCTCATCGCCCTCGTGCTCCCCAAAGCTGCGTTTCCGCTTTCGTGACTGCTCGCGTTGTTTCGCGATCGTGGTCGCTGACTGTACTGTGCGCTTGTCGGCTAGCTTGAGTAGCTTCTCAACACGCTTGACGGCACTCAGGAAGGGCGTCTTGGCGGAGACATAGACGGTCTTCTGGTTGTCGGACCCGGAGTACGGCGAAGGGATTGGCGATCGGAGGAGTGGACGTTTGGACAACTCGGCGTCTAGTCAAAGGTCAATTCGCAGATCAGAATCTTGTGATCAGGTCAAAGGTACCTTTAGGAAGTCGAGGAAGCTTCTTGTGCCCGTCGTCCCGATTCTTCCTACGACGTCGAGTCTTCTCCTGGGCTGCTACGTTGTTGGCAGGTACGACGGCGGCCGAAGACTCGGCCTCGTCCATGACTGTAATGTTCACATCGCTGACAATAGTAATCAAGCATTGTGAAGATCAATCTCGAAGACATGGATATTACTAGCGGCGGGAGTGCCCGTTCTCGACGAGCTCTACATATCTCGGCTCACACATGTCTCGTCCATCAAGGCACCACTCTGGCCCCAAGAATGCTCCTTCGCCATCTCCATCTACCAAATCTAAGCTCATACACTCACGCAGGTGACATTCAAAGCAAGCTCGTGGCACAGCATCTAGCGTACAAAGCCACGCCAGCTGCGATCTCTCGACCACCACCGACAGTGATAACGGCCCAGTTCCATCCAGTCTACACCTGCGGACGCCGCGAGATTGGATCTGTCACTCAAGCGCAACAGGACTTCCTCCGCGCAGGTGGCAAAGCTGAGTTTCACGAAGCCCTCCGCGGAGGTCAGACGACGTTCCATGGCCCCGCACAGCTGGTAGCCTACCCAGTCATCGATCTCAAACGCCACAGCCTCTCGCCTCGATGCTACGTGAATCTACTCGAGTCTGCTGTGATCAAGACCTCTGCCCACTACGGCATTCCAACAAGACGCACGGAGAACCCAGGAGTCTGGGTCGACGATGACCGCAAGATCTGTGCCGTTGGCGTGCATTTGAGACGAAATGTGAGCAGTCACGGCATTGGGCTGAACGTCAGCACTAATCTCAGCTGGTTCGAGAGGATCGTAGCCTGCGGTCTTGAAGACAAGTCTGTGACTAGTCTTGAAGCTGTGGGTGTGCGCGGTCTGCGGGTCGATGATGTAGGCGACACTTTTGTCAAGGCCTTAGCTGATGCGTTGGACGGAGTCACTGGCATTGAGGAGGGTTGAAAGGACCACTTGACCTGATCGCTACGGAGACGAGTTCCTTCTGATCAACAGCTTATGCCCTGGATTCGGTTCAGTTCAGGTATACGTGTCTTGCTGTTTCGACGATCACTCCCAACGCTAGTGCGCGCATCAATGATTGCTGCCTCTTGCTTATAAGGGTGGCGATCACAAGGGATTGAGATCTGACGTATATCCATCAATGCATGGCCTGTAAGGGAAGAGATCGATGCCCTCTATTACCTGTGGAATGATTGACATGCTCGTCTCTCAGCAACGGACGACGTGTATCGAGACTGCTACGCTGCACGGAATTCGACAGCTTCCTGGAATAGCGAGGGCATTCCGCGCGTGACAATGCTATGTCGTGGATTATCGCACCTGACAATACTCTTCGGCAGAGGTTGCAGATAGCCGACGTGCTTTTTGGCAGTCGCGCTAGTGCTGTTTCGGGTAGAGCCAAAGGATGCGATTGGAGTCTGGTGGAACACACCAACACCCCCGGCCGCATGGCTATTTGACGGGGCTGGATACGCGCCTATATAACCCTCGGAAGGATTCCGTGACCTCAAATGATACAGCTTGCTATGTACTGCATTTTGGAGACGCGATGCATTGTCCAGATTAATCAAGTCCGGCGGCCTGTTGCAAAGCAATTTGGATGCATCACCGCGGAGTACCTGTCGAACAACATGGCTTTGCAGCATCTCCGAATCTACAGCTGTGCCGCATGAGAGTAAAGTCTGGCCCGTCCGGCAATTTTCGACCCTGGAGTGGCTTGCATCCCTATAGCGCTAGTCAACCCTTCGCAAAGCTTATTTCACCGATAAGATGTGACGATCGCCGTTGCATCGACTTCACTTCTGCACTCTCTCTGAAGCCTAGGCATCTTGCTGCGCGTACCTGTACGCGTACTAGTGTCTGTGTATACAACTATCTCGTTCCGCCGTTGTCGAAAAGTATTCGCGCGATGTATCGAGCGAGGACAATCCAGTTGAGCTTCGCCCTCGGAGCGTGGTTGCTGTCAACAGCACATGCGTTCAGCGATGTCTACTTCAACACCAACGCTACCTTGGGATGCCCGGGTATGGACTTCGCTTGCATAGCACCATCGGTCTGTGCCCGAGATGAGCTACGCGACAAGTACTACTGCTGCCCTCCTGGCGATCCGAACACGGCGTGCTGGGGAGCCTCTGTGGACTGTACTGGCGACTCCTCTACTCAGACATGCAACTCTGGGGGAGGCTTCTGTTGTTTGTCTGGCGCAGAGATCTGTACTCAGCGAGCAGGTATGTCCAATGCCTAGAAATGACTAGAAATGACTAGACTCGGTGATCGATTACGGCTGGAGGTGTTCATTGCTGTGCTAACGCGGACGTCGAACCGACAGGCCAAGTCGACATCTGCTGGTCTACAGACGCAGATCCGATAGCGAACGTCAGCGTCGAGGTCATGAACAACACGTACAGCTCACTCTCGTCCGCCAATGCAGGAGCTACTACGATCCTCTTCAATCTCGCAAGCTTCCTGTCCACCTCAGCCGCAACGACGCAAAGCACTGCCTCGACGATCATTCCATCAACGTCAGCCTCTGTATCTGCCACATCCACCAGCTCTCAGACTAGCTCGACGGGATCCGCTACATCAACGGGCACTTATACGAGCTCATCGAGTTCCTCGCCAGCAAGCACGGACACCCCAGCAGGCCTCTCCCAGTCCGCCAAAGTCGGCATCGGCGCTGGGGTTGGGGTCGGGGCGGTAGCCATTCTTGCCTGCGTCGGCATGTAGCTATACTACAGAAGGCGATTGCGCGAGGCAGAAAGAACCAGCGGAACAATCAGTTTACCGCACTATACCCAGGTTTCGAGTCAGTACGAGATGCGTGAGCCTGCAGAAATCGGTGCACATAAAGGTGTGTCTCCAGGGAGCGTTCATTCAGACTGTGGAAGCGGTCACTGACTCGTGGGTTAGGGTTCTATGAAGACTATCCAGTGGAGAGGCATGAGCTCGACGCACCGCAAGTGGGGCAAGAGATGCCAGCGGCAACGAAACGCTTCGCGTAGGTTCTTACAGCTCCAGACTGGAGTATTCCCAATGAATCACGACAGCACTACAATCAGAAATTCATTGGACGCCACTTGTTATCGCTTCTACAATTCGTGATTCAGCTCGGCCAGCACAGGACCACCTACGACTCAGATGAACTCTTGCCGCGATCGATGAAAGCGCTCAGGCCGCCATGATGCTCATTCGCTCCGGTGCCATCAGCTCACCATCTCGCTCAACCATTCTGTCTACCATGCGTTGCGTGTACCGATGGTCGACATTAGCCTCACTGTCCTCGTCGTCAAGTCGATCCTCTTCTTCGTCGAGCGTCTCGTCCATACCCATGGAATTGCGCGGAATCGTCTGCATCTGCACAGAAGGCGCCGATGGTATCGTCTTCCTCAAGTTCTCGAAGATGAAGGTCTTGATCTTCTCCAGATACTCTCTCGTGTTGGCGTTCTGCATATTGCTAGCTGGCACATCGAGCGCAAATTCCGGAGCGTAGTACTCGTAGTAGTCTGTGAAAGGCAAGGTATCATCCATGTCGTGGTCGACGAGCTGTCCGGTTTCGTAGGCCCAGGTACGTGCCACATTACGCACTGTAGTAACACTGGTCAGCGAGGAATCTCCTAATGTTGTCGTTTGGATCCCATACTGGTATACCCTCCGCCACCCAATACCAGTAGGGGCAGTCCGAAGCTCTTCACGAAGTTCACGCAATTAGCATGCCCCTTCATACTGAGATTGAAGCATCCCAATCGATCTCCGGACAGCGAGTCTGCTCCGCACTGCAGCACGACAGCGCCCGGACGGTAATGCTCCATGATTGAGCTGACGATCGGCTCGAAAACGCTCTTGTAGCTCGCGTCGTCGATGCCGTCTCTCAAGGGGACGTTGATTGAGTATCGACGACCTGATCCGACACCGATGTCCCTGAGCTCTCCGGTACCTGGGAAGAATTCGCCATATTTATGCAGTGACAGCGTCATGACTCGGTCGGTAGTGTAGAACGCTTCTTCGACTCCATCGCCATGGTGAACGTCGATGTCGATGTACAGAACTCGTTGGTGGAAGCGAAGCAGTTCGAGGATGCCCAACACAATGTCTGTCCCTCGTTAGCGGCTTGTGGCGGTGTTGAGCAATAGTGTGACGCTGTCAAGCCACTCAAGTGGGTAGCAACGCACCATTGACATAGCAGAATCCACTTGCTTCCGCCTTCTTTGCGTGATGGAGTCCGCCAGCCCAATTGATCGCTATGTCGCATTTACCCCTGTTGAGCCTCGCAGCACCTTCCATGGAACCTCCCGCGCTTATACCGCAGTACTCGAACAACCCGTCGAAGACCTGTCGCTCGTTTTAGTGTCTTCGTCTCATTACGGGTGAGCACATCCTACCGGACAGTCCTCCAGTACATTGAACTTCGTTCGCTCCTTTGTGTACTTCTCTGCACTCTCAGGTGTGACCTTCGACAGAAAGTCGATGTACTCGTCGGTGTGAAACTGCGTCATCTCCAACTTTGATGCTGGTCGGGCTCGGAAGATCTCAAGCTTATTGAAAACGCCGTAGTTCATGACGAGATCGTGTGCCATGCGAATACGGTGAGGCTTCATACAGTGGCCGCTCTCATATGCATAGTGGCCGATGTTTGCATCGTAGAGATATGCCACCTTCTTCGGCTGTGACGGTCGTGCATTAATGCCTGTGTTTGGCTCATCGATGGGAGGGAGGAATTGCTTGCTTGCTGGTCCGAAAATGGCCATGTTACGATGTCTGTGCTGTTTGGACTCGACTACACGAGCAGGATCAGACCAAGCCTGAGAATCCCGCTGCGCGAGACGAAGCGGGAGATGATGTAGCTGTCGGGATGGTGGGGAATCTCCAAGTGCGGAGGGGAACAACAGTCCGAGAACCAGTAGTAATAATGCAATCGGATTCTTGATCTTTGGCGTGTTGCTTAAAGGGAGGTTTATTCCAAGTAGAGAGACAATATAAGTGAGACAACAGGACAAGAGGATTAGAGAGAGTGAACTTGAACATATACTGGTGTCGCATCGAGCCGACCCCTGCCGTGCTCTCGAATGGCTGATACAGCACGCAGCAATACGGTGGCATACTTCGCCTCGAGCCCATTTGCTTACTGCGTGCCCTTTCGACGACGTTGTACAGGATGCAGAAGTGAGTGAAACGACCCAATTGTGCGATTCGAACGTGAAATGTCAAAACAGACAGGAGGTGGTACTATGGTCCCCGTGAGCACGATGAGGAGGTGTACTAATACTGGGGAGATACGGCGGGAAATGCTTGGACGTCAGCGGAGCGCGCTAAAGGCGATATTTCATGCGGGTCTAAGCTATCCAGGGTGGGCATGGGGTCTAGCACGTGACCATGGGGGCTTGGCAAGCCATCGCTTAAAGCTTAGCGGACGTCCGTTCTAACGGAAACGCAACATCATCCAGAAGCCTTACATGTTCATCGATATCTTCTTTGATGGAGCTGGAGGCGCGATATCCAGAAGAGCGGGAGTCTCCAATATGTACCTGAAGCCTGAGCACGCAGCACCATTCGGAGCTCGGCATTCTACCCTACGCGGCTGAACGCGAACCGCGACCTGCATAATCTCAGCATGGCGAGGCTCGAACACCGCGATGCGGCGTTCGTCTGTAACATCGTTGATGTAATATATGGGCGTTGACGCCCCAAGGGCTGGTCGTAGGCGCTAGACATTGGGTGATCGTGATCATGGCAGACGCTGGTATCATAGAGCTGCCAATGTACCCTAACAAAGATTCGAAGCAAGGCTCCTTGATACGAGCGATCGAAGATAAGACTGGAACCCTCGAAGCCTCGACATTGACAGTGGCAGTAGATGAAATGCCACGAAGAGAATATCCTGGCGGGACAAAGCTGTGGCTCGCATTTCTTGCACTGATCTTCTGTCTCCTTCTCGGCGGGCTGGATGGCAACATAATTGCCGTAGCGGTGCCGTCGAGCACGGATCACTTTCACACGATCGCAGATGTTGGATGGTACGCGACGGCTTATCGGCTGACCACCTGCGCACTGCAGTTCACGTTTGGCAAGCTGTATAAGTTGCATTCGACGAAGTGGACGTTCATCTCGTCTCAAGCGGTCTTTCTCATCGGGTCAGTTCTCTGTGCAGCGGCGACTTCTTCGAGTATGTTCGTAGTTGGTCGCGCCGTCACTGGTATCGGCGTAGCTGGTGGTACAGCGGGCTTTTGGAATCTGCTCATGAACTTGGTAGCCCCTGCGAAGCGGCCCATGTTTGGCAGCATATTCGGCGCAGTCGAGGTCTTATCCAGTTTGATCGCACCGCCTCTTGGTATGCGATGGCTCGGCCGAGTCGATCCCTTGCGGACTACTGACGAACTTCGCAGGAGGTGTCATCACGCAGTACCTGACATGGCGCTGGTGTTTTTGGATAAACCTACCTCGCAGGCCGGGTTCAAGCCCATCTTGCAGAAGAGGTAGAAGGCACGGTCCATGGCACGTGACCCAAAAACCTTAGTAATATAGTAACTTAATACCTTACAGTCCCTTAGCCTCTAGGCCTTGGCACTATAATCGTATATAGCTACTAGTGTTCCCCTCGTGTGAGATAGCTGCTTAATCGATCCGCCCTCTTTTCCCACATATTAGCGAACTTGATGAAGCATCTCATCTTGTCTCAAACTAGTGAACACAGCATACATTAGAGATGCCGAAGGACTCATCAAGGCTAAGATCAGCCTTGGGCCGCTGATGAGTTCGAGCCTGAGTCAAGGCTCTCCTGACTTTGGACAGAGCATCCGGAAAGACCAAAGGTTCGGGACAGTGCATGCAACCCCCCGGCACGCCATGGAAGTGTCATCCGTCTTTCGGTGTGTGTTTGTGCGTCCAAACGACTACCTCACAGACTTCCATCATCCCACCGCTCACTTTGTACTGTAGTCTTCACCAGAGGCTTCACCTGCTTTCTCATCTCCAAAATCCACCTCTGCCGCGATTACTTATTTGACAGTCTCTCTCATCGGACCCCACTTCTATCACATCAATCAATCATCCACGATGGACGCAACCAACATGTCACGCATGAACGCCTGGCGTTACCAGAAGGCTATGAGGGGATACAACGACACGCCTGAGAAGCACGCAGAATCACTTCAGCAGCTTACCGAGCTCCTCATCGATCCGGTGCTACCGCGTATGTATAGGCTGATGGCTAACCTTGCACTTGCGGACGGTACTGAGAACTGGGATCTCGCGGAGACTTTCCGTAAAGATGCGGAGGAGATGTGGCAGGAGATCAAGGGGAGGACGCCAGATGAGGATCCGACTGGCGAGTATGATGCGCAGAAGGAGAAGTTGGCGGAGACACGTGAGGCGTTGGATTCGCTCGCTGAGGACCAGCTGCAGAGCGATCCCGATAACGTAAATGGCTGGGATGAATACGTGGAGAAGGAGAAGCTCAAGAGCAAAGACGATGAGCTGCCGCAGAGTGACGTGTCCAAGGCGTCTGACTCACAGCCCCGCAACCTCGCATCGGCTGCCTCTTCCGACATTGCTGCGTTCAGCGGCAACCCGATGACATCGACTCCAGCCCTGGACGACTCACTTCCCTCCACGCCGCCTTCAAGCAGCGCCCTGCCTACCGTCGATCAGCCAATTGTACGTGCAGATGCACCATACGTTGAGCACGGAAGCTCGCCAATCATCACCACCCAGCCCAGCGGAGATCTCATGGACACTGACTACTCCCTCTCGACCCACCCTCCTACCATCGGCTCTTCTCAGCTCACTGCGCCAGACGCTCTGCCATCGAGCGACATGGAGACCGACAGTCAGGACACGGCAGCAACAATGACCACGGCCGCTGGCACCATCTTTCGTACCTCTTCTATGCCGTCACGTCCTCACGAATCACCTGTTGCCACTCGCTTTGGCAACGAGGATGCAGATGCGCCGACCACCCCGACTCCGGCGACCCCGCGCTTTGGCGACCATCTCACGACTGAGCTTCAGCCCTCGCCGTCGGCTACTGAGTCCCGTAAGCGGCGTGGCAGCGACGAAGACGACGTCAATCAAGGCGCGGCGCTCGGCAGTCCCAGGAAGAAGCAGCGATGAGCGGTCACATCACGCTGGACGTTTCTTGCAAGTAAGGTAGTAGGATTACTGGTGGCTTCATTCGGGTACCTGCTCTTCATCAGGGCACGTAGGGATCGATTGTCAAGATCAACTTTCGACACAAGCTCTACATGTACTGACAGATACACACTGAGGTGGTTTCGTCACTTCACTGGGTTGTGGTCACTCTTCACCGAGGATGAACAATGTCAGCGAGCACGCGGAGGCAGCATAGCCTGTCAGAGTATCGCGCTGCTCCACTAGATGTCAGGAGACTCAACACGAAGTGCTCAATCAGTCACGTTAAGCATCCTTCTCATTACCATGTTCCCCTTGCCTGTGCTTGATATAGTTACACTGATTGAGTGAATCCTATGTTCAGCAGTCCGAGATTCTTGGGCAATGGCGTCGACGAGGCACAGAGACGGCTCAATCGAAGTCAAACGCGGCAAGACCACAATGCCTGTATCTGCAAATACCCGTGTAAGACATGCACTGACAAACCCGCATTGAACTACCTCCACTTCTCTGGATGTCTAAATTGCGGGCAATGGGCTTGTCATTCCATAAGGGATAGTAAGATGGTACACCATTGCGTCTAGGAGAGACTTCGAGGCCGAGTGCACTAAGAGCAAGGACTCGACGCTCCTCCCAACAAGACATCGCAATAACCCAACTGTGGGTGTCTTTGTAGGAGCACAAGAGCCTTCTAGACCTCTGGAGAAGCGGACATGGATGTTTGTTTGACGCACGGGAGCCTGCATCAAACTGCCCGTGGATCGCTGCCGTTTGGGAATGCGCAGAGATCGATGCTTGTGGGTTCTGGAAACGCCCTCAGGCGGCTGGCAGCAAGCAGACATGACAAGTGAGTGTCTCTATGTCTCTGGTAAGGGGAGGCAACTGAGTGGCATCGTGAAAGGACTTCATTGACACACGTCTTTGCTAGGTAGAATGTTCTAAAGAAGGCTCATGTCACGGCGTTCACCTGCTGCATGATATAACCTCCATAACTCGCCTTACTTGTCTGGTCCTTCACTACCTCAGCACGCAGAAGTCTTCTCACCTTTTTGGAACCCCCTCACCCTACGTTACCTCATTGAAAACATCAGACCATCCACCCCATCACTGCAAATCCTTGAGCCGCCCCTACTGACCACTCCCTCATTTACTACTCCCTCACTACTCACTGTCCCCTACCCACTCCTCACCCATCACTGCATCACTGACCTGTAGCTCACAATGTCTGACTCTGAGGATGAGAAGTCGCTCATCCCCAAGCGTCGCTCACGTGACCTCGGGAAGACGGTGTCTACTCCAATGATCATTGACTCGGACGACGGAACGCCGGCCACTGAGACTCAGGGTGTATCCAACGCTCCATCGACACAGTCCAGTGGCCCTGAGCGCGTTTCGTCGCCTGTGAAGCAAGGGTCCTCCTCTTCCAAGCAACCCGGCAGCGGTGCAGAGGACACTAATCCAATCGACACGCCCAGTACTTCACTTTCTGCCCCCGGTGACAGTTCTGGGCGGTTGAAGGAGTCCAAAGGTGGCTTCAAGTCGGGTTTGGGAGGTGTTCCTCCGAGCGATTACCTTCCAGCTCTTGACACCTCCGAGAGCTTGAAGGAGTCGAAGGGTGGAAGCAAATCCAATCGTCCCAGAACAAAGACTGCTCCTGCCGACGACGAGAAGGACGATGGCACGTACGACCCTTCGATGTCCTCGCCACGCAACAAGCGCGTTGCACCCCATCCAGCCGCAGCGTCTACCGCGTCGAAGAAGAAAGCCAAGCGCGAATCGTCGTTCGTGCCTCGTTTGCCGAACAAAGACGACAAAGGCACGAAGTTGCTACAAGAGTACGCTCAACTCACACTGTTCGACGTTGAGACGGTACCCAAGTACAGCAATCTGTACAGATGGAGTCAAGCTGTTGGTGCCAACGGCAAGGG
>JAVRRP010000839.1:0-13486 GCA_036872775.1 Oleoguttula sp. CCFEE 5521 | reverse complement strand
CAAGAGTGGCACAGCTCACGTCGAAGCTCAAGATGAAGTTTTCATGGCAGAACATGATGGAGACCACGACACCGGAGGCGGCTTCTTCTTTGACGATGAGCAGCTGTCTGCCTCTGCGACTGGTCCACTAGCCCAGGCTGCCTTGCAACAGCCAGGTAATGATATCCACGGGAATGGCCAGGATCATTCGCCTGCTCATCACACCGAGGATGAGCTCCCTACATCGCTGATGGATGAAAAACTCCAAGTCGCCAACTCGCTATCGACCGATCATCACAGTCCCATTGATACATCACCCACCACGACTGCACCGCTTGCTGCAATCAGCACAGAGAATCCTAGTGAAGCGTCCACAACCGCGAACCAGGACCATCAGATGACGGGCCTGCCGCACACGGCGTACGCTGACACTGTAAGCGAGGCTGCTCGCATGCTCGACCCGAGCTCTACGACTGAGGAGGCGAATGCGGATGCAACGGACGAAGATCGTTTCAGTCTGATATCACACGATCCAGAGGATGAGGATGCGGAGCCGGACTGGATGGAAAGCGATTGATATCTATACAAGAGAGGAGTATCTAGACCCAATGAGACATGCATCGCTCGGTAAGAGCACGCATGTCCTACTCGTCCACAACAGCGCTGCATGCTTTATCCTCTGCAAACTCTCCTGCTCATGAGCTACAGTCAACGCGATGGCATCGACGACCGCTCACGCACGTCTATTCTTCGACTTCGACCTGCGAAAAGAGGAGCGACGTCTCGTATACCCATTGCACCGGCGCCACGCCAATGTCAGGCAGTGTGCAACGAGGCTGCAGTCCGGGCCCTCCTGGTGCACTTGGAAACGTTGTCGCGGACTTCGGTCTCCATGTCGGTCTCCACCGCGGACTCCACAGGGGACACTCACCTAGGCTGCGACACACCACGGCATCCATGCTGGTATCAGGATGCGACCTATCGATCGGATCGTTCTCTTGATCCCAATCTGTGAGGATGATGAGAGGTACGCCGGGCTGTGTCCTATCTGTACTGGAGCGATGTAGTGACCAGTCTGCCTCGGAAAGGGGTAAGGGCTCTGGTACCGCGAAAATTGCTGTGGTACATATCGAATGCGCAGCCCACTCATCCTCACTGATGGGCTTCCAACCGGGCATGTCGGGATCTGGATTCGTGCAGCGCAGAATGCGGACTTCGACGGGCTCGCGACATTTCGTGCACGCGGCCCCTGTTAGTGGGTGAGGAGCATGTACAAATCGTTGAAGGACGTTGCGGTGGGTCAAAAATTGCTTGCCAAGTAAGTCGACCAGGCGATCCGACCTGAAGGGAGTGCGGAGGCGGGGACGCATGAGTGCGGGTGTTGGTGTGAGAGCCTGGAGTTTTGGATATGTGGCAGCACACTCGATCAGAGTTCAATGGCTGTTCACTTCGGTAGGGGAGCAGTCTGGCTGGTAAGCCTCTTTGTATACATGTAGGTATGAGTTTCCCTCGAGTGTCTCAGAGATTTCCATGTCTCGTTTGAGTTCGATGTCTAGAGCAAGTCACTCGGCTTCGACGTCGGAGTCAATGTCTTGCCTGCCTACAACGATCAAGGACGGGCTCTGACAAAGACGCACAGCGGGCGGATCGCCACCACCGCAGGCGAGTGAAGCGTGCGATACCAGAGCCGCCGCACATTGGTTATGATCGTGAGGTACAAACCTTTCACTCCAGCGAAGAGAGTATACGACCTCGGGATCGTCGACAGAATTCCTTATCCCGCTAGAGAACCCGCACCTCAGTCCACGCCTGCGACCACTCGCCGGATCTTCCCCGACCCAATTTCCACAATACCGCATCCCTCCCATAAACCAACCAGCGCCCCATCATCTCACGGCACCCCATCTCCCTCTCAGGCAAGAAAGCCGGCAGTCCGTCTCTCTCCCCGTACTTTCTCTCTCACTCTCCCCACCGCATCAAGTACTCCTCCTGCGTCCCCAGCAAGTGCACGAGCCTCGCACAATGCCGGTCGGCTAGTTCGCGGGCACGCATCAACATGTGCGGATCCCGTGGGTCAGTACTCGCCCAGATGAACTCGCCTTTGTCTTCCCAGAGCTGGCGGGCGGCGTAGGTGGTGCGTTTAGGTTCCTGGAAGGCGGGCTGACTGGCGAGAAGGAGAGTGATGTAGGTGCGTGTGGCGGTGAGGAGGGCGTCGTTTGGAAGCGTGTCGTCTGAGCTGTATGGTAGAGTCAGAATGTGTTCGGCGCTGGATAGGTGGTCGGTGTCGAGGATTCGGTTCCACCACGGGTCGATCAAGGGTGGGAGCTCGCGCTCAAGCAAAGTGCCGGTGCTGTTGAACTTGGAGTTGTTGACAAAGATAGGGTCTGCAGGCAGGATTGTCGTGCATGACGAGGTCGTCGCCATACTCTCCCTGCGCTCGAAATCCAGTGCCGGGATCTGTGGCGGTGTGGCACCCGAATGAGCCTTCTCGCTCTCTTCCGGCCTTGATGAGCCTGGATGGAAGCTGGTGGAGCATTGCGAGGCTGCCGTGATGAAGTCCGGGTTCCTGACTATCAATACCCGCGTGTAGTTGCGGCGACTGATCTTGCGCTGGATGGCCTCGTAGCAGCGCTTCGAGTGCTTACGAACAAGTTGAGTGGCTCCATTGTGTGCCACGCGGTCGGAGATGTTGACGGACATGGTCCCAAATTGATACACCGTGATCGAATGTCCCTGAACGTAGTGTTCGCTGTGGCATGCGATGGCAATCTCGTGAGTGCGTCCAAGAGCGCAGTCGAAGGCAGGAGGAGAGAGGATGCCCACAGTCGTTATGTGAATCATCACTGTCTCGCACTCATCTCGGAAGGTCCTATCTCGCATCAGTAGGTACCTGCAATCAATGAGACACCGATCTATATTTGGCAGACCGGAGTCAGAGACAACAGGAAGGGTAAACGTGCAAGCAACTCCGACTGCGCAACGGCTTGTTAGAAGCTAAGGTACAGGTGGTACACCCTCGGTAAGATCAGCATCTCCCAGCTACCAGCCTACTCCTGCACGAACATCTCCCCCTCCCACCCAAAAGCCCTCTTCAGCCGTCTCCCCAGCCTCTTGACCATGAACGTTCCAATCTTGTTGCCACGCCTAACCTCCTTCGGCTCATGGAACTGAATACTCCTATCCACATCCACCAAGCCCTCACCCTTTGGCAATGGCTTGAAGATCCATACGCTGCCGTACAGCTTTTCGGGCACTAGTCCGAGCGCATTGAAGGCGTACACGAAGTCGTCCCAGGAGAGCTCGCTGCGATTGGAGAGAGCTGTTGCGGCGCACGGGAGGAGGGTCGAGATGACTTTGTAGACACGGCGAGGCAGGACAATGGACTTGATGGTGATGGTGGCTTCTCCTACCAACGGCGGCGTCATCGGTGGCGTCGTAGGGTCTGCAGTACCTCGAGTCTTCGCTTTGACCTTTGCAGCAGCATGCGGCATCTCGCTTCGCTTATTGGCCGAGATCGGGGTCAACGGCATGCTGGCAGGCAAAGATGAAGGCTCTTTCTGTGAGATAGTGTTGCTCGGTTTCTGAACTGCGGGTACGCGTATGATAGCTTCGGAGTCTTTCCAGATTGGTGTCTTGGGTGCATCCACGAAGGGTCGTTTCGAGAACTGAGCAACGAACCACAGCAGGCGGAGCTCGTATATCCCCAAATAACGATCGATGTCAGACCACAGCGTCCGTAGATTCTTCTCGGCAATGCGCATTTGCACAACAGAGTCCTTAGAACGGCGCTTCTCGAAGGGGTAGGCAAAGGTAGTATCGATAGGTCCTTCGAGGACCCTCGAGCTATGGCAGCCATCGGAGAAGCGCTTTTCAACCAGCTCGTCAGTGTGTGCAAAGTCCTGCGAAGGGTTGTCAATAAATGTACAATGGCATGTCCACTCTCATGAAACGTTTTGGTGTGTTCGTGCTACAATCCTGCGCACGGCATCGTCGACACATCCAGCTGCACCACCTTGGAGAGACACCTCTGCCTCGAAGACGATGGCTCTCTCAAGGATGCAGTGACTCGAGGACCGACACTCGCAGAGCACGTGATAGTAGCACAAGCAGCTTCGCATTTTCGTAGCGATGGGGTGTACTTACATCCTCTACGTCGTACAAAGTCGGGATCTGCCATGGCAGCATATCTCCAACTCGATAGTTCAAGTCGACTAGGACTGCGAGATCAGAGAATCGTTCCATCAACCAGCCATCGACCAAGGACGCAGCTTCGACGTCGGTTTCGAACATATACTGCATCTCATCGACGATGTGCTTCACCCCGTGGATCTGGCTGTTGACTGGGCACACCAGCATACTGCTCATGCGATCGACGCGCATTTCAGCCGCAGTAGCCCCGATGGAGCTCTTGAAGTTCCAGGTACTCGAACAAGGGTCCGAGCAATGACGCTTGCATGTCTTGTCGTCGTGTGGTTGATGATAGCAATGGCGCATGCGAGGGGAAATTGGTAGTCCATGCTCAAAGTGGTATACAGGACGGATGAGCAGACGATTGATCATCATCTGCAGAAAAGCCCAATTCCTTTCATCGCTTGATTGTAGGCCACACAGGTCCTTATCGGCATTGTGGATCTGGGTCTCGAACGGCCGCATGTTTCTGAGGCATTTGCTCACGCGCTCCCAATTGAAGCAATTGAGCATCGCGTCATTAATCACGTCGCTTGCAATGTGCTTCCATATGCAGGGCCGACAAGTTTCGCCATCGATTCTCTTCGCATCGTGCACTCGCCAATCCTTCAGCTGCTCGAGGAAGTAGCCAGGATCCTCACGCAGGCCGAAGAGATGGTCTTCGGCAGCCTGGAACCGCGAATCGACAAGCAATCGCATTCGCGGAATATCCATACGCTGAGGTAATCCATATGGTGCCTCGAGCGCATACGATGTGACTGTCTGCCATGTCCCTGTCGAGGTATCAGGGCGTGGAGGCTCGGGCTGGTGTGGTGCCAGCAGTATCTGCGAGTCGGAAAAGTCGTGAAGGATGAGGCGAGCACATGCGTGGAGGAATCGGTACAACTCCGACTGAACTTCGATGCCGAGGATGCCTAGTAGGCGAGGATTCAGCGTGTTCCCGTTCTTCCACAGAAGCCTCTCCGTGCGATCCATCATGCGCCCGTAAGTCCGGGGGGACCTCTGACCCTCAAAGACCATGTCGTAGGGCTCGACAACGTTGGAAGTCCATCCGCGACCGAGATGAGCGTCGTTGATATCTCTGCCGATGAAGATTTCCGGGAGGTTTCGACCGCGGGAATTGAGGAAGAGCGGTAGTAGGTTGCCTTTAGCGAGATCCTCTTGGTTGATGTGTGGCCACAGTTGTGCTGTCGCGTTGCAGGTGGTGGATCGTGGCTGTCCGCGTCGCTTCATATTGCGGAAGGGCTCGAAATCAGGGCGATGGGTTTGCGACATGCCAGGCCAGGCCTGCAGAAGCACTTGAATGCGCTGCTTGGCGGACTTCTTTGCCCAGCGCTTCTGCAGTACAAGTTCGAAGCGCTTCATGATAGCGTTGAGCTGGGTCCAGTTCGCGAAGATCGTGTGGGAAAAGCCGATCGCCAGGTCACGAATCTCTTGCACGGACAGCTCCTTGGGTATTGGCCAATCGACGTTGGTGCCCAGACGACAGCATTTGCAGGGCGCACGCCCAGTCTGGCGATTGTGCTCGACCTCCTCGTAGGTGTAGGTGGCCATCGTGCACGTAGACTGTCTCTCCGACTGCCTGCAATGAGGTCAGCGCGGCTGTAGGTGTGGCTGCAACAACGAGGAGCTGGAGCACCATGTCCGTGAGAGACCACTTCTGTTATCACAACAACAGTGTACTGAGTGTGTCTCTCACGAGCACGGTATGTCGAGACTCGCCGTTGTGAGTATATGGACAAGAGCACAAGAGCGTTCCATATCTCTTGGGAAAGGGGATGTGTACGTACCCCAGTCAGCCAAAGTAGCGAGAGCGCACACTCGTGTTGCTCAAGTGGTGGAGCAGTAGCAGTGTCTAAAGCAGATTCGGGGACGTGAAGCTCCAATGTCGTACAAACTTCGCCACGCCAAGCAAACGCGACCCAGGCAGAGCTCGTACATGTCTCGAATGCACCTGCCCTTTCACCTGCTGCCGCAAGCCGACCCAACAAAGCAGGACCCACAGGTGAGCTGTCACAAATGGCGCACGTCAAAGACCATATTGACAGGCGAGCTCTCTGCGGCATCTCCGTGCGACATGTGTATATTCGATGGCATGCCGTATGCCCGCTCGAGGAGCTCCTGTGACGGATGAACTTTTACACACACGCTTCACCCATCTGTCCGTGCAGTCATGTTTCGGCGAGATACCTGCGCGCTGCTGGATGCCGAGCCGGCTCTCTAGGTGGGTATACTGGACTTTGCCGCTTGCTCGCGGACGGTCAATAGTGTTGATGTTGGCAATGCACTCAATGCAGGCCACACGGCCATGCGATGCGGCGTGACGAGAGTGAGAGGGTCAATTTGTATGGATTGAGGGGTATACTTAAGCACGCTTTCGAGCCCCAAGGACTCACAATCATGATCCGCACCGAAACGCCAGCCCGATGCTCATTAGTCCATCTTCACCGCCTTTCGCACGCAGCCGTTAGATCCCAGCCTCACCCACGCCACCCCGTTCTCCGCCCCCACGTCTACTTCTTCCTCAGGTAATTCATCACCAGCGGCGTCACAATCGGCGCCAGCGTCGCATAGTACTTCTGCCCCTTCTCCATGTACGGCCCGACGTCATACTTCCCAATCTTCACTTCTTTAGGCTCGCGGCGTCTCTTGTCACGATCGCGGCGATCCCCTCTCCTATCATCGTCATCATATCTGTCATCGTCCGAGTACCGACGGCGATCTCTGTCCCTCGGCTCCGGCTTGCGGCGCGAGTCCCTGTCGCGATCGTAGATGTCTTCTCTGCGGCGGCGCGCAGCACGATCGTCATCTGAGGCGTCGCCATAGCGATCATCGCGGCGGCGGCGGGGTGGGTCTTCGCTGCGGTGACGGCGGGGTTTGTCGTAGTCTGAGTCGTCGTCGGAGTAGTCGTCTTTACGACGGCGATCTTTCTCCTTCTCGCGAGGACGGTCTCGCTCGCGATCCTTTTCGCGGTCGCGATCACGATCGCGGTCGCGGTCTGGTGCTCGCTCTGTGTTGCTGCGGCGGACGGGTTTGATAGGATCAGCGCCGTACTCTACGCCTTCGCGAGGTCCGCGGCGGCGAGGTGGCAGGGTAGAATTGTCATCGTAGTCGTCTTTGCGCGGTGGTGGGCGACGTCGGTCATCGCGGTCGCGGTCGCGGTCTCGTGGGGTTGGGTCATCGTATCTGTTTGCGTCTTGCGTAGACCTCTTATCTCTAGGGTCCGAAGGCATCCTGTCGTCTTCGTCGTAAGCTTGCTTCTTCCGACTCGACTTGGCTCTCCTCAATGAGTCGCCCTCTTCACTCTCGTACCCGTCACGCTTATCTCTGAACTTGCGCTGCTCAGGCCCGTTCTTCCGCTCCAGGTCCGCCGTGCGACCGTTGAGGAATGATGGCTCAACGTCAAACTCGGGTTTCAAGTTCGGTCCTCGGCTCCTGCTACCCTCCCTCTTCAAAGCACTGCCAAGCGGCGGCGGAGGGATGTTATTGTTTGCGGCAGCACTGTTTGCAGGAGGCGGAAGGTTATCGCGTGAGTTTGTGCGAGACTCTCTCGGATCCTGTTGGCGGGGTCGTCGCTCGTTGGGCTGATACTGATCACCACCCGGATACGGCGGAGGTGCACGATCGTCTCCTCGTCGGCGATGGCGAGGCTCGTAGTCGTCGTCGTAATGTGACATGCTTCGTCAAACAGATATAGCCAAGTGATACTGCAAGTGAGTGAAGCGAGGTCGGTCACTGGCTGTGCGATGACGAGGTTGGGTTGGCGCGGCAAGGAACGGGAGATGAGCCTGGAAGCCTGGCTGTGCAAAGGCAAGAAGGTACTTTTCAGGTGAGGCAATACTGCAGCTGATAAGATAGCGAGTGTGATGACAGGCACATGCTGCTGCGGGTCGTCTGCCAGCAGCACGCTACCAGCTGAGCGAGGATGGTCTGACGCTGGCGGCGATGTGCGGTGCTGTCAGTTGATGTGGTGCAGAGTGGCGCAGTTTTTTTTTACTTTGACGGAGGCCGCGATAAAGAGGTCACGTGCAAGCATACTAGCCACAATAAGTCGAAAAGTCCATTAACGACCTCATCACTTCAAACGAAGGTATGAGAACGGGTTCGAAGCATAGGAGGATGAATCTGGGGTTCACTACTTCCACACCCCGCCTCTAGGCTAATCGCATGCCTTGACCAGCTGATCACTGCTAGTTGTGAAGTCCTTCAGAGTCAGGTAGACTCGTGCGCTCGACTGCACCGAACATTTCCCACCGTAGAGAAATACCACCACCGCACAGTCATCGTCTTCTGCACCCGAGCACAGATCTCCGCACCAGCCTTCTCCACATAACCTGAAGCAAGCTGATCGACGGCGAGCGGCAACCTGACGATAGCCGGCGCGTTCAGATACTGCTCGAGTGACTTACGACTTTCGTCGACCAGATATGTGCGGTACTCATATTGAAGGAATGTGTCTGGACGACGTTCAAAGCTCTCAATATGGTCGTAGTACACGAATCGCACGTACTTTGAATATCTGCCGTGTAAGCCTGAGCTGATGCGTCAGTGGGCACTTGTGGCCCAGGATCATCAAGACGTACCGTGATTGAGGCTTCGATATCCAGGATTCAAGGAGAAATGCTCTGCTGCCTTTTTGCCGCACTCCATCGCATTCATGATGTTGTGCTGAGCGCCCCGAGATCAGCTTTTGGCAGATCGCACTCTGTGATGTAGGAGCGTGCGACATCTTCATCATTGTGGGCTACAACTCCTCATAGGCGTATGTAGAGCAAAGCTTCGCCGCACCCGACTGAGCAAGTCTGCATGTAGGGCGTGCTGTGTCAGCATTGAGCAGACATGCAAGCAGCAGATCCGCGGCCAAAAGTGACTGATATCCCTCGGCCGTATAAGGCAGGTGGATGCGCGAGCTCCATGATCTTTAGTCGATGGTGTCAGGCGTATGGAGTCCGATGGCGCCTGCGGCGCTTGAACTCCTCTGTATGGAAAGTGTCAAGTATCGCCAGACCTATCGAGCAGCCCATGGTGCTCTCGTCGAAGGTACGCCAGTAGATGGCACCGCTGAAGGCGCCCCACCAGGCTTCGCCCAAGGAGCTGCAATGCCGACCTGTGGCCTGGCCGTCTGTACATTGCCAGACAGCATACCAGGTGCAGGTGCTTGAGCAGTCGGTTGCTGCTGCGCATGCATACTTTGCTGCGCATTCTGCTGCGCGTCTGGGTCCTTCTCCCAAGGGAACAGGCTGCCAAACGGAAAGTGCTGGACCACAGGAAATTTGCCCAACACCTCAGCATCGTACATTTTGATCATACCTTTGTTGATCTTTGCCCAGCCATCCTTGATGCCAGAGATGTTGAATAGTGTAGGCGAGTGCTCCCAGAAGGGACCAGTTTTGACGTCGTAGATGAATTGAATGGCAGCGAAGTACATGTTACTGTCTTTGTACTGAAGGACAGTACCTTTCGAGGCGACAGAGTCAGGCTTTGGTGCGCCAGCCAAGGAGCTGGTCAATGGTGTTGGGGCGTCTGGTGAAGTGATTGCTGGACCGAGCTGAGCCGAGCCGAAGATGTAGGGGAGGAAGCTGTGATCGTCTAGGCCCCACACTCCGTGTGTTCCAGCAGGCTCTAGTGTGTATGTGAGGATCAATGTGCGCATGAGTACGAGATAGGGTTGGACCAGCTCAGTCACGATAGTTCGCTCCTCGCCAGCTTGGAAGGCGCTTAGCTTCCACAGACAGCCCAGAAAGACCAGAAAGCTCAGCTCGTGACCAGTGCCGTAGTCCATTCGCTGTGTGCTACCGAAGCCACCGAGGAGGTACACCTTCAGCTCCTCACGCACGCCGGTGCGTCGCTGGGCGTCGTTAGCGGCGATTCGATCCAGAACAGAACCAAGGTGTTCATCGAACAGGTCATCAATTTTGCTCTCAGCAAGCTTGTACCACGTCCTGAAAGCAACATTGCCGAACCGTCGTGGTCCTGTCTCGGGCGGTACATCGTCAACAAAGTCAGACAGCGATTGAATGATCGCTGCTACGCCAGTGCCTGTGCTGCTCAACTCTGCTCGCTGTTGAAGGTCGCAGACTTCCGTTTTGCCATCTTCACCAAGACGCGGGAAGATGGCTCGGTTGAGTTGGAGAAGAAAGATCTTGATGTCGCGGTAGGCGATGGAAGAATGGAAGAAAGCTAGGTCGTTACCGTCTTCGATACGCTTCCTCGGCGTGATGAAAGTTGCCGGTATTCTGCGCTCCAGTATCGGATGCGCTTGCGGTCCTGACATACTTGATTGTGTAATTGCACGGCGAAAGGAACAGTGGCAACATGTCGCTCCAGTTACCAGGACGAACCCGATTCGGCTTAGTGCGGCGCGTCCACTTCACTTCGCGTGTCGACAGCATGTACAGAGTAGGTCACACTGGCAATGCGTAACACGTTATGGCGCGAAGGAACACAGCTAGAACGCCGAAGCGGCTGGCATATGAGGAAGTAGACGAGGAAGCAAGTGATCAGGAGGTCGACGAGCAGCATCCGAGCACGCGGAATGGGGAGATCATCCACCTTGGCAGCGACCTGCCCGACGCGCTGGAGCACGACAGTGACGCTAGCAGCGAAGATGCAGAGACTGGAGTGGAATATGGAGAAAGCACTGCGGTGTTAGACCATGTGCTCGTTCAGCAAGCACCTGCACCGAATACTGTCTTGCCCCCGAGGCGCACGCGCATAAGCACTGGTAGACTTGGCAGACCGAGCAAGGACGCCTATGTCAATCAGAAGCGAGGCGAACCGCTGTTCGCTTCCGGCGCATTACAGCGCCGGGTGCTCACAGGGCGGCCTCGAAGCGAGTTCGACCTGCCTGAGGACTCGCCCCCAAAGGGTCTAGCAGCACGTACCAAGCTAGCGCAACGCAAGCCGGACTTCTCGCCACTCAAGAGATCAAGGACTGCCCAACTGGCGAGGATTGATCAGGATGCTATCGATGCGCAGCTGCTTGCCGAGAGCCAGTGTTCGGCAGTCGACAGGGCTACAGTTGGGGACGATGGCGCGGACGACGACGGTGCCGGTGACTCTACATTGTTGTCCATGAAGAGCACTGGAACACCTCGACGCTCGTCGAGGAAGTCTATCTCACATATCGCCTGGACAAAGGTGGAAGATGCGTTTGTCAGTACTGGGCGTGGCCTGGACCTGACTGCTGAAGACATCATCGAGCGATACGGCCTGACTGGTCGTACTCCAGCCGCCGTTCGCAGTCGCCTGAAGTATCTGCGGGATCTGGCTGCTCAAGAGGAGAAAGCTACTCGGAGGCAGGAGTCCAGCCAGGCAACGCGAATGAGTGTGGCACAGAGCTGGATACAGGCGGAGACGTCTAACACACCACAGAACTCCGGCACGCCACACAAGACAGGCCAAGCGAAGAAGCCAATCGACTTGGACACGTCAAAGGATCTGGAGGGGACTGATCGAAACGCGCCTCCGCGGCGATCGCCAAGGAAGGCTGGTATGTCTCGACGTAATATCGTCTCCTATGCCGCAAAATCAGACTCTAGGGACATTTTCCACGACCCCAACGATGAATTACCAATCGACAAGGCGCAGGACAACAGGAGAGTGTTCGAGAAGCCAAAGCTGAAACTCCAGGAGTCATCCGCTCGACTGGCGAAGCCAAAGTCCAGTACGGGCGGTGCCGCACGATCTGGCGCTTCCCACAATGTTACAGTAGTGCCCCTTGCACTACAACCGCGAGACGTTACTTTCGGTGAGCAAAGACACACTACATCTGCAGGAGCCACTCAGCCACCAGGTCCAGAAGACGAGGACGCCGAATTCCATTTAGCGTCGGAAGGCGAAGCTCCCGATCGTGGCGATGATGTGGAGACACCGAGAGCCACCCAGTCCACGAATGCAAGCAACACCAGCAGGAAACGTCAAGCGCCTACAGCCCCAGCACGAGATAGCAAGAAGCGCCGACCGGTGCAAAATGTCGATGAAGATGACGAAGCAGAATTGCAGGAACGCACATTGGACGCGTCGACTCCGCGTCGCTTGTTCGGTCAATGGATGCATTTCAAGAAGGTCGTGTACGCTGCACGAAAAATCATACGGAGTAAGACACGCGTCGAGTACGATGACTTTGAGACGTTCCGCAAAACATGCAAAGCGCTCATCGCCGACCTGCAAGCTTTGCCAGGTGCCGCAGAGCTATCAGAAGCTATGCCACTCCGCCAGCGTCTTGTAACGTTGACAGCGCAAGTCAGAGCGCTACACACAGATGACGAGGTGCTAGGATCTGAGCGTGCGGACTGGGGTATCGACATCTACGCCTGCCTGATTCCCCACCTCGTACAGGTGATTGAGGCGCTTGTGGAGGAGCAGGAGCGCCCACCGCAAGGGACAGCTGCCCGTAGTATGGGCGTCGACGATACAGCCGAGATCATCAACCTCATGGACCTTGTCCAAGACGCCGGCAGCTCAGCCCGAAAGAACTACTCAGCAGACCCTCGATCTCAATACCCCATCCGCCAAGAAGTCACTACAACCATCGTCGTACCCCTAAGAGATGTCCGCCATGCACTCAGCAAGCAACACACAGCCCGCATAGCTGGCCTCAATAGTGCGCGCCTTTTCGCGCAGGAATGTGCCGACGACGCCGCCTTCCGCGCAACCCAGCAACGCATCGAAGCGCAAGAGTCCCACGCCAAGCAGCTTGGTGCAAAGTGGAACATGCTGCACTTCGAGCGCAAACGCGCCGAAGGCAAGATCTTCCAGCGTGCCAAGCGCGACCACCTCGCACTCCCCTCGAATATGCCCGAATTCGACAGCTCAGGCCACATAATGGAACGCGTCGAACTCTTCCACGCCCGCGTCGGCCCAACACCCACTATGATTGACGCGGCCAAGGACATCGTCTGGAGTATGCCGCAGCTCGTTGCGCTGCAGGAGGGCCTCAAGAAGTACGCTGGCGAGCGGGTGTTGGAGAGCGTTATGCTTTCGCTTTGTAAGAAAGGGGGTGTGTTGAATGAGTTCAACGTTACGGAGATTGTTGTGCAGGCAAGTCAAATCAGGGAGCAGCTGCTGGAGCATTGTCCAAGGGTTGAGGATTGGATGAAGGGGATCCCGGATTTAGGAGTTTGGAGTCGAGGGAGCGGAGGAGCGGAGAATGAGGATCCTGGTGCTGCTACGGATGCGGTAGGGGAGCAGCTGAGTGCGAGTGAGGGTGCAGAGGCTGGTCCTTCGACAACGGCTGGCGCCCAGGCTGACCATCCAATTGCTATGTCAGATGGAGAAGAGGATGATGATGATGACGACGATGATGACGAGGAGGAGG
>JAVRRP010000838.1:0-13494 GCA_036872775.1 Oleoguttula sp. CCFEE 5521 | reverse complement strand
CCAGCTATAGCCAGGAAGCCGCAAGACCAGCGCCAGGAATGCAGCTGCACGATGTACGCATTGATGAGCGGACCGAGAAAGATGCCGGAAGCCAGAGCGAGATGGAAAAACATCATGCAGTGCCCTCGTTGCTCGTAGAAGAACATGTCTGCCACCGCACTGGGTACTGTGGCATCAGCGGCACTGGCGCCAAAGCCAGCTATCATACGGCCACCGAGCAAGCTTCCATACGAGGTTGCCTTAGTACTCCAGGCATTCGCTGCGACGAAGACGGCGAGCGCAAGGAGGTACACGGGTCGCTTGCCCACGACTCGCATTAGTGGAACCCACAGCACATTGCCTAGACCGAACATGAGAACGTTGAAGCCCACTAGCCAAGTGGCATGTGTAGCATCGGTTTTGAATTGCTTCTGCAACGGTACGATGGCGACTGTGAAGTTCGAGCCATTCACGTTGGCGATAAACGAGAAGAGGCATATAGTCCCGTAGGTGGTGAGTTTACCCAGCGTACTCCAGTTGAGAGGATCATTGGGGTCGTTGGACGGGATCGGGTCTGTCTAGAACCTTAGCGAGTGTGATGGATGTGACGGTGCAACGCAACTGACAGCGAAGTGGCACAGCATCGGTCGTCTGTTTGTCGGAATCCGACTCCGCTACGTTTGCCTCGTCCATTCTGTTCTTCTCCATCATGCCTTTCGTCTCAGCCATGTTGACCAGTGGTGACGGTGCGCACTTGTGAAGCGTACTAGGGCGAAGTAGAGAGGATACGCTGGTGAAGGCAGAGGACCGGCGCGCGAGATAGCGACATCCCCCCGATCGACACGGAAGTGCCGCGCCCAGACACTGTCCATGCAGAAGCGCGGTTACACGACATGGGTGGCCCACACGCCATGCGCTTGTAAATCTGGCAGACGCACGACCCTAGGATGACTTCCACGTGCATCGCGCGTGCAACAAATCATGCTCGTTTACAATCTTTGGCGTGACCCTGTTGCGGTTAAACCGCCGCGGATGCTTAATCAAATGTGGCGAAGATTGGCTTTAGGGGCGGGGAAGCGGGACATCGATGTCTAATTGCTCGGCACTTACTTTATACGGCTTGGCGGGCTTCGGCTCGGCGACATGCTCCACGCCGGGTACTGAAGCAGTATCGAAGAGATCAGATGGACCATCTCAACGCGCGAAGGCTCTCGAGCCTCAACTCGGACATGAGCGACACGTTTTGCCCCGCGCTCTCACCTTACTGGCGATTTCAACGACTGAACGTCAATACTCGAAGTGAGACATGGCGACAACTTGGATGTAGTCCACGGACGGAGTCTGCCTCAAAGTCTCCCGAAGCTTGAACCGAAGAGGATGTTCTGTCAACTGACCTGGAACAGTAAAGCGCCTTTCGACTATGTCTATGAGGCCCTCGAATGCACAGCAAAGGATCTTACAACACTGCCCCCTTCTACGGCTACAAAGTGATGTGTCCAGTTTCGCAGGCCCACCTGGAAAGTAATGCCTCAGGAGCGTTCGAATTTTGGAGAAGCAGACGTGCTTGACTTAAGAGACGTGGACTCCACTTGCGGTGATGGGTGATTATGGCAGTGACAGACCGCACGTTCGTGCTAGGCAAGCTATCCATCGAAGTCGGCATCATCGTTCTCATCTACTTCCTGCTGTGTTACGCAGCCCAGGACCCTTCCACGTTTCACCTCCGAGGGTCGCTTCTCAGCGATACTCTGCGCATCTGCTACAGCATCCGCGAGGTATCCCAAGACTCGGTTGATCCCAACATCGTGCAATAGCTCCTCGCTTGTGCGATCTCCGCCCGGATTACTCTTGAACGTCGAGCTGCTCATCATGCCAGCAATCTCGCCCTCGGAGTCCTTCTCAGCAATCTTGCATGAGGTCCGAAGCAGCTCCAAGACGCCATCGCTCTGCCATCAAGCAGCATGCTGCGAGTTCATCACTAGCTGAGCCTCCTCTGGAGAGCCGTGAGAGTACGAATTTGGTAGCTTGTCGAGCCAATCTTGCGGCTCGATGAGTGCCGTGATGACATTGTGATTGACTTCGACCAGCTTCGCACCAAGGGTCATGATCTGTCGCCCGAGTTTGGCCTGGAGGTTCCTGATGTAGACGACGTCTTTGCCGCAGGCAGCTGCCGAAAACGGACTTCTGACGATAGCCTCCTCGATCTGTGTCACCAGCTCAGATGGCAAGCGAGCCGCGATGACATTGCGCACGAGTCTGATTCTTGTCGCATCCATCAGCAGTCTCAGCTTCAGAAGCAACAATGATGTGATTTGCTGCGCCGAAGCGAATCTATCGGGAACGAAGTCCGCTTCTTCGAGTGCGTTCTCCCCTACCAGGTTGAGATACGGCAAGTCCACGTTGCCCCAGTCGTAATCAGCGCGCTCGTCACTAGTGAGCCACCACTTGACGAAATCGTACCACTCCTGGTCCCGATCCAGCCGAAGCATAAGAGGGGGCACAAAGTCCCTCACTACCATAATGTCGCTGCGAAACAGCCGTAGCACGTCCCCGAAGTGACCCTGTGCTTCTTCGGTGCCTTGTTTGATGTTTGTCGTGCGGACAGTATCGCCAAGCGCAAAGCGCGCACGCATGTAATCTCGCGTGTCAAGGATGCCCCAGAAATGACCGACAGCGGTCTCGAAGGCGTTTGCATGCGACATGAAGTCGGGATTTGGATTGTGTCGAATCTTGCGGTCTTCTCTCTCGACTTTGGCTCGGGCTTTCTTGACCTTGGTGCAGATAAACTTGTGATCGGGACGGTGTTCGACTTTATGCTCGCGGCTGCAATATTTGGCGATATCACAGCCTTGACATAATGAAAGCGCTCGCGAGGCGGAGGTCAATTTGCACTGCTCGCAGCGGTGCAGTAGAGGACCTGGCAGGGCAGTCTCGTGACTGTATTTCCGTCATGTTGATCGTCTCGACAGGTTTGTGTGATGTTCCAACGTAGCAAGCCTCGAGCAGCTCTTACCATTCAGGGCTGACTATTGTGAAGCCTGCATCGCCAGATCTTGAGAGATTGAAAGCTGATGGAAAGAAAATGAGTTTGTACGGTGTTACGGTTCTAAGATCGCGGATCAATCCTGATTATTTGGTAAGTAAGGCATCACTGGAGGGCAACACCCCTTTCAACGTACCAGCCACAATGTGATAGCTCGCAAACGCGATGTCAACGGTTTCTGGTAGCAACTCTAGCCCCAGCCGGCTGCGTGCAGCTCGCCGTTGCGACGGCTTCGTCAAAGGCGGTCATCGAAGGCACGTGCAACCAAAAGGCACAAGTTGCACCCGAACAAAGTACACAGCTGAGCGTCACGCCCTGGCGGCGACATCTCGTGTTGGCATTTCCGAACGCAACAGCTGGTTATCATCTGCATACTGTGAGGTACGACCTCTGGAAGCATGGTTCCGAAGAGGCGGCGACCGACCGTACCAGAGCAAGGCACTCGCCAATTCGTTATTCGTACTGTTGATACACTGGAGCATCACGCTAGATCGATTCCTCGTGCAGTCACAAGCCTATACTTCCGTCTCAATACCAGGCTCCCTGCTATGGTGCTTAAACAGCCCAGTGATTTTCGCCTCAGCTCTCTCAGCCTTATGTGCGGCCCACTCAGCAGTACGGGGTATCTGTATATATCGTCAGTCGGAGCACATGCGGACCGTGGAAGGACCAGCTTACCTTCCACTGCATGATCCCCCGATGCCGCCGATGCACGCTCTTCATATTTTTCTTATAGTCCTTCGCGCTATCCGCCCAGCCATTAGTGATGCCCTTACCGTTGGTCGTCATACTGCGTCCCTTTTGCTGAAGTCCGTCTGGTTCTGCCGTGTCGCTTCGACCGTCTTTGTCATCTCCATCATTAGACGAGTCATCACTATCGTCACTGGACGAGCTCGCCTCCTCGTCCACGATTCCAGCGTCCTTACTCGCCTTTACCTCCTCTTCGTTGTCTCTAGCGACATCCAGCACCTCCACAACTTGTTTCATGTCAGGATCGCCACTCGCCCACTTCCCATGCGCGCTACTGAGTCCGCTCCAGAACAGCACCTTCAGCTTCACTGTGCCAAGCTTCTCGCCGCAGTCATCTAGCGAACATGCAACAGCACGCTTGAAATCACCTTTCCATACTGTCAACTCGATCTCCTTCTCCGTTTCGTCAGGTATGTCGCGGAGCCAGAGCACGGCAAAGGCGGCGTTGTTATTTCCAATCATCTGCTTGTGTCGAAAGCGGATGGTGAAGCAGCTACTGTAGCGCTTGCTAACGGCCAGATACGCACTTCGACCCTTGCGACCGCTCCAAGTATGATCACCCTCCTTGGTCGGATTGAACTTGGCTGTGCTACGACTCGTTCCAAGCTTTAGGCGGAGCTTCGTGACGTCCGGTGAGAGACCGGAGCAGGTGACATTCGGCTTAACCTGCAGTGTACCAAGCTCCCAGCCGAGTGCTTCAGGAGGCGCTTGGAGCTGTACGCTGCGCCATACTAACGACAGGCGGATACGGCCGTAGCCTACGCCCCCGGAGAGAGGCCAGAATCCGTTCACTTGCGATCTCTCACTGAAGACGTCCGCGAGTGATAGGTGTACGATACCAAGTAAAGCGTCATCGTCGTGCACTCTCGCCTATCGAACCGAGACATGTCTTTCTTCGTTCTGCCAGTCTGGGATGAAGCGCTCGGTACCAGCGTTGAAAAACGGCTTCGCGTTCTTCGGCTTTGTCCTTGTCTTGAACACCTTACGATGATTTATTATGACATTGCAGTATGCGCTCGGCAGCGTATCGCCCTCCTCTTCTTCCTGATCTTTGGCTGCGTTCTTATCTTCGGCTTTCTTCGAAGTTTGCTCGAGCTCCAGTCCAGTTATTTGGTGAATCTGGATGCTGAATACACCGCTAGGATAGCCTTCCGGTGGAGGCGCCGAGATCATCATATTGTCTTGATGCATCTTCATCTCTTGAGCCTTCTGCTGCTCTAGCTCGTCTTCGTCCTGCTTCTCACGATTCTCCTTAACCAGAGCTTCTCGGAGCTTGCGCTTACAGATCCTATCGACCTTCTCTCTCAGTTGCTCCATCGTCCGGATCTCGGTATCATACGTCTGCTTGGCAAGCTGACATGGCTGGATGCGCACCTTCGAAAAGTACCCAATTTCCCAGTCTAGCTTACCTGGCAGATCCTCGCCTGCCTTGAGTGCACGAAAACCGTCGGATCGTGGACACATCTTGCCATTCGATGCTGAATCCCTCATCACTGTCTTTAGATCGACCTCGATCCGGCCGAGATCATCGTCAGCGGTCAAGCGATCTGAGTCCCAGAGTTGCACCCGTAGCCTCTCATCAACATTGAGCTGCTCAGGCGTCACAAGCAGATAAGCCGTCTCCTCCCACACTGGCTCCATCTCACTCGTGAGCAGACGCGTGCTCCACACGGGCTTGCCGAACTTCGCCCAGCCCACAGAGACATACGGATCAGCGCTGCCTTCCTTAATTAAAGGGATCCCAGCATCGCCAACTTTGAAGTCGTAGCCACGCCTGATTCTCACGACCAAGATCCCGCGGGCTGATGTGTCCTTCTTGAAGTCGTCACCTACAAGCATATCCTTCAAGTCGAGAGTTAGACTTTTGGGAGCGACGTACTCGGCCATCGCCGCATCCACAGCTGACTTTACAAAGTTGCTGATCACCGGGAGATCCATGATGTTCAGACCGTGCTTTGACAGCGGCTGGCAGCTGAGATCCACCTTGGGCTGACCCATGAACGTCAATGTGCAGAGCGCGAAGAATGGAGGATCAGGTGTGAGCTGCAAGCGCATGCGCATTGTGCCGACAACGCCGCGAAGGTCCACCCACACAGGCAGCTTTATGTTGCCTGGCAGGTAGAAGGCCAGCATCAGATGCATGTCCTTCATTCGCTTCCTCGCCATCTTCTTTTCCGAGCGTGCGCGATACGCGAATGCGACCTCCAAGTTGATGAAGTCGCCCTCTTCCGCTTCCATGCCCTCTTCTACCGCCTGATCCTCCTCTTCGTCCTGCTTATTGCCCTTGTCATTCTCATTCTTGCTTCCACTATCATCACTCTTCTCGACCTCGCCTTCTCCTGGCACAGTGCGGTCATTCTTGTGATCTCCCCCTTCTTGCGCTTTCTTCAGCCTGCCATCTGAGCCAACTGACCTCGCAGCAGCACCAGTCGGTAGCCATCGCACGCCAAGTATTCGCAGAGCTTCACTCCCTTGTCCAATATCGTCCACGCTCACCATCCGGACCAGCCGGGGTAGTGATGCCTGCATCACGTCTTCGAGGGTATCTGCCAGGCTTATGAAGAGATCGGGGTTGACCAATGGCCATACCGAAGCGACCAAAGAATTCAGCCAGCGAGTACTCTCAGGGTCGTGATGTTCCGAATCGTCCTTCGATCTTTTGCGATTCGACTCCCACATCTCCTCCTCCCATAAGGTCTCTATGCGCTTGTCTGTCCAGTCTCTGATACCAGCAATGAGTGCCCATCCTCCGCCTGCTACCAGCAAGCTGAGAGCTGACCAAGTAGCGACAGATCGTATCGACAATGTTGCGGTGGGTCGTAGCAAACGTTCCAGCGCCAGCGCCAGCACGGCGAGCGTCGATACACCTACGAGACCGACTGTCATACCCAACTTATTTATGTCCGCTAGCTCATGCTTGATACCATCGATCGAAGGAGGCGGGAAAAGAGCATTGAATCCTTCTTGACCCGCACGCATTTCATTCATCTCATCCCGCAGCTCCTCGTCCGACTTGTTCTTGTTGCTCAGCCCGGTCGCTGTGCGAGTCGTGCTGCCAAACGGCGCATCGTTCTCACCTGCATCATCCAGCGCATCTTGCGTAAAGTCGAAGATCTTGACTGGTAAGTGAGTGATAGGATCTGTGACTTCGCGTTCAGCTCGCTCATCACCTCGTTTCTTCATGCCCTTCCTCTTGGCTTTCGGGTGCGCGGCCTGGCCAACTTCAGATGTATCCTTCGGCGCGTCTCCGTCGCCATGGCTGTCCTGAGCACCGCCATTGGCATCATCGTCTGCCTTGCTCGTGTTGTCAACATCGTCGTTGTTGCCGTCCTTGTTGGCGTCGCCTTGGTCATCGTCCCCTCGTGAGAGGTATCGCCGTGCCGTTGCCTTCGCCTGCTCTGTACTCGAGACGTTGCTGCCATCATCATCCCCATCTTGACCAGCATTGGCTTGCGCTAGTCGGTTCTCCTTCTCTTCACGATACTTGGAAATGGTCGGTATCTGATGATGCGGACTATGAGCTGGTATGTACCTCCGCTTGTCCTCGCCTGCATCATCGTAGCCGGACATGGCAGTGGATGTATCCCTGCACGGGAGATCAGAAGAACAATGGGCCTGGTAACCTTAAGCTCGTTAGATGGACTTAGGTTGGTAGCAGACTTTCCTCTACCCAAGCCGACTATTGAATGAGCGATGCCGATGATGATGTGAAAGGAAGGACCGACTCTCCACCTACCTCGAGGTCAATAGCTCTGCGATCCTGGTCATGATGTCGCGTGCTCGTGGCAGGACCGGCACCGCTATGTTGACAGCAGCTTGGCTACTTGGATCTTGCAGGTGGGGTTCTGAAACGCGTCATCCCATCGCAAGGTGAAACGGATATCGGATGTATCTTCTCGGCGTACCTGCATTCGATGAAGGCATTCGGAGAATTCTCGTGGACCGGGGGGTCAAGGCCGCGGCATGACCGAAATGCTGTCTCAAAGGGCCTCCAACGAGGTATGTGGGCAAAACGGCGAAGATATCGAAAGCAGATGCCATTTGAGCATAGAGGCAAGAGTGGACGTAATCAGCCGCTACCATTAAGGCTGTCGCATCTGTTACGATCCATTACAAGGAGTTTCTTGTGTCGTGGAGGAAGAATGCGTGGTGAACAGACCAGTGTGGACCGTCTAAAGCGCGAGGGTTCGGCATGCTCGTTGCAGTAGGCATTCTATTGACTGGCAAAAGGTTGAAGTTGAATGGACGTCTCATGTTCACCACCTGTTACGGAGTCTCGATCATCCGCGCTAAAAACGACAAGCATTTTGCCTATGGCGCAGCTACAGTCCGGCGACTCCAGATGCGCGAGAGCTGCACAGCGCATCAAGCCCGCATATGCAACATCAGCTCAGCCTCATTGCGGTCCCGTCGCATGCAATGTCGTTGCCATTGACTTCTGTAGCGCATCCCACTACTTATACCCGTCGCCATCCAATGGCCTCACCTACAAAGCCTGATCGGACTTTGATAGTCCATTGACACTAGTCACGCGCCTCGTTCACCGGTCTGCAGGCGCGCCTGAGGCTCGCGCCTCATGGTCAGCCCTCATCTCGTGGAGCCGCAACCTTGGAAGAACCTCACCGGTGCCGCCGTCACCGGTGCCAGAGGATGGAAAATGGGCCTCGCCCAGTCGCCTGCCTCAGCCTTTCCTTCCGACCATGTCGTTCGCCCTGATGAATTGCACTCCGCAGGCCTCTTCCACGAAATGACCGCGGAGGAACTGGATGCTACACTTAGTGACTGGCACTTCACGAGTCCTATCGAGGTGTCGCCAGATGCATTCGAGCCTAGCAACAAGGGCAGCCAACAGCACACTCCAGTGTCACCCCAAACCTCAAATGACCAAGATACGCCGAGCTCCAACGACGCCGACTGGATCGAAGTCGCCGGCAATGGGCTGGACCTGGGAACGTTTGACATATGCTCCGCCTATGCGTCGAGCTTCTCTGGCGACTTCGAAACCATCTCGCCTCTGGAGAGTCACTGTAGCGCCTATTCGATGATGAGTCAGCCCAATCACTCAGAACCCGCGTCAGCCTCTGGGAGCTCGCGCAGACCATCCGTTGCACCGGTTGCAACACAGCGAAGGGTACAACCCGCTGGCGGTGATGCTGCTAGACCCGAGCCGACGCGTCAGCCAGAGAGAGCACAAGATGACTTGTCGCAATACCCTTTCGATATGGACGCTGTAATGACAAGTGCTACTCTGGACAGCGCACTACTCACTGGCTTGAGCCCGCAAGACGCGTTTTACCACCACGCACCTCCTCTGCAAGACTCATGGCGTGAGGCTGGACCTGGCGCCAGTAACACATTCTACCATGGACCATCTCAAACAACTGCATATGCCTGGGGCACCATGCAGCATACCATGTCGCCTTACGAAGGCTTTTTGGCTGCCACTGCCACTGCGCCCATTCCAACAACAGACTCTCAACCCTTGAACCATCACCCGGCATATCAAATCGCCCACAATCAGCAGACCGTGTCCACTACAAGCGGTGCCAATGACCATCTCACCTCTTTCACGTCGACACCCAGCCATGCAGCAGGCTTTCATGCGACCTCCGCACTATCGATACCCGTGACAATGGACCCTAGCAATCTGGCAATGCACGCACGTCCCGCTCTACAGATCCCAGTGCAGAATCGCCCAGCTCCAATACCTGTACCGACTCGGCAGGCCGCGCACACCCCGTATCCGAGTACGCATCGTACGATCGCTGTCGCAGGTCCCGCTGCCATAGTCACCTCAACTCATCACCGACACGCACCAGAGCCTTCCTCGGCAAAGGGTGGTCGGAAGAAGAACACGCACTTGAACGATGAGACGCGACAGAAGAGCTCCACAATGCGCAAACGTGGTGCATGCTGGAGGTGTGCCATGCAGCGAGATCCAGTAGGTCGTATCCACCTGATTTGCAAGCGTACCAATGAGCTAACATGTGCAGTGCGATGGCGGTGATCCATGCACTCGATGTCAGATGCGATGGCAGAAAGGGCAGCAATACTTCTTCGACTGCGATAGATCAAAGCTGCCAGACTTCGTGCTTGACTTCCTGCCGCGTAAGTACTGCAGTACTCGCGCTGAAGACCCCAGCTGACATCTACTGCTAGCTTCATTGACGCTGATGCACCAGAAACAGACCATCGAAAACTGCGTGCGTGAGCAAGTCCAGTACTGGGACTTCAAGCGACCTGTTGTTGTCCACCTCACCAGTGGCTATGGCCCACCGCTGCGATGGACATTGTACGAATTCGTTCCAAGCACCCAAGAGTACCTCGGTCAAGTTCAGTTCAGACAGAATCCCTCCACCGGCCGCTCTGTACGCTCCGACAGGTACTCACCTCCCCTCGGCATTACCAAGATCGAGACGAGCGATGACGCGCTCTTCAAGAACTACCTCGACGAGCTCATGGAGAGCCATCATCTGGGCGACTTCCCGTGGACGTGCTTTGAGGAAGAGTCCCAGGTGAACGACTTCCAAGCCACTACCTTAGCTCTTCTCGTCCAGCTCTACGCACGCACTCAAGACATCGACGTGAGTATTCCTTAATCTCTGCAATCCATACATATCACTAACACCCTACCTCGTAGCTCCAATCTCTCCTCCGCTCCATCATCAAAATGCTAATAATAACCTACATTATGGGCCACACCCTCACTTTCCCTGACGATACCCTCCACTACATCCGATCCTCAATCCAGCACCCTCACAAACCTCCCGTGCTACCCGCGCACACCTCTCCACGTCTTGCAAACCGCCAGCTCAAATTCTTCTTTTCTACTCTGCGCGGGAACATCTACAAAGACATCCTCAAATGGCTGCAGGCCACTCTTCACACCTCAGGCCATAAGGAGTCGACCTGGCTTTCCGCGTTCTGCGTCATGCTCGGTCTCGGTATGGTGCTAGAGGAGGTGCAGAGGACTATACAGCTGCAGGCTGATACGAAGGCCGTGAAAGGCGATATGCCATTCGCAGAAGCTATGCAAGAGGCAAGGTGGGCTTGCGAGAAGATCGATGAGAGGTTCAAGTTGCTGGTGGGGTTGTATCAATGCAAGTATCGGGACAAGAAGTGGGTTGGTCGGGGCAGTTTTGGGGAACAGACCCCGAAGCTAAGGGACCCGGTTGAGGGCGATTTTTTGGCGGAGTTGAGGTTGCTTGTTGAGGAGAGAGGTAGGTCCACATTGGACGATGTGCGCAGTCACACAGACAACGCTGACTTCAGTTCACAGAAGCGCACTTACGACACCGCAGCAACGTCACACTGAGCTCGGAAACTCAGTGCCAGTACACATCACGATTGGTGGCGAAGTTCCTGCTACCTTTCTTGAACCTACCAGTCGGATGAGCGCTCACTGGTCGACTTGCTGCTACGATATCCACGATCTAACGACATTTTCTACAATGCTTTGTATCCGATACCATCATGAGAGGTAACAATGCTCACTCGATGGATATATCATTACGACGACTTACCTTTTGGTCGAGATCGCTTGCCGAGCGCAGAAAGCGCCTTATTCTACTTCGTATGCATTTCATTCGTAAAAGCGTACGCGTTCCATCCAACCCTGTTTCACTCATCCCCGAGCCGCATTCACGTCGGTCGCAGAGCATCCCAGCCCTTGATCTCGTCCTCTCCGTCCTGATCCATCAATCCAGTCTGCCGCCGCGGAGGCAGGCCGGGTGGCATCTCGCCATCGCCGTTGGCGTGCTCGCCACCTTTCTGCTTCGTAGGTGCAGGTGCTGGAGCCAATGCTCTATCTCCTAAGCCTGTCACTCGCCTCGGCGGTGGCGGGAAGTCTGCAGCAGCTGCGGGCGCAGTTGTGATGCCACCTTTCCGTGGTGCAGGCGGAGGCGGAGCAACAGCACGGGTCGAAGACGCAGACGCTGTCGATGTGTTGCTGTTCGAACGAAGCACATTGGGCTTCTGCGGCTTTTGCGGAGGCGCAGGCTTGCGAAGTGTAGTCTTAAGGTGAGTCTGTTGAGATGGGGGAGACGATGCGCCATCTAGTGCTGCGACTGCCCGAGGCGGCTGTGTGGGTGGGTCGAGATGGCTATTCGAGGGTGGTGAGAATGTCCTCGATTCCGTGGTGGGCCTGTTGAGGGTACCTGAGGAGGATTGTGCACTGATCTGCCTGGATGCATTACGTGACGGAGGCGCGGATGGCTTGTCGATCTTGACCCAGTCCGGTTCGCTAGATGGTGTGAAGGGATTCGCAGGTCGGTTGGGGTTTGGCGCATGCGCATCACTAGGTGCATTCACAGTCGATCGAGCCGGCATCCCACCATCTAGCCACCACTTGCGCTTGTCAGAGCTTGCAGGCGGGAGACCGGGTTCCAAGGAGTCGTAGCCGTTGATCGACTCATCGTCGCTAGCTCCATCTCGGACAATGGCTGTGTTCTTGCCCACAGCTATACGACGCCTTGCGTACAGCTCGCTGCTGATGCGCTCTTTGTCTGCTTCGTTGACGACGTTCACTTTGCAGTCGAAGAGTCCCCACACTGGGCGATGATCTGAGAAGCGCAATGGCGAGGCTTCGTAGTAGAGCTGCCGCAAATTGTCGCCACGAGTGAGGATACGATCGCACCAGGCAGGTATACGTCCTTTCTCCGAGGTGTCGTACAGATCTGAGTTGAGATTGTACTTGTAAGTCGGCATGAATGTTGGCGTCTTCTCCGAGTAGTATGGGAATGTCCTGCCATTGACCATTTGGAGATTCAGCTGATCGTTCTCAGCACATTATACGAGAACGATCATTCTCGTACAATGTGCCGAGATCTTTGGCATCGATGAGCTGTCTCACGCGCTCATTTCCCAAGCCTATTCTATAGTTGAAGTCGCCGAACCAGATGATCGTCTTGTGATCTTCGATCGTTCTATTGCGTTGGAAGCGAAGTCCGGTGCTTATGGTGCGGTAATCTTGGTTACGCTCCTCATAGTTGGCGAAGCCAGCAGCGAGATGGGCCGTCACCAAGCACAACGATGTGTCCGCGTAGTCCATTCGAATAGCGACAGCACCTTTGTTCCCCGCCATGCCGCTCAGACCTGTCTTCTTGATGGAACCTTCGACATTCTTGATGAACGGCAATGCGGAGACGCGGACAAAGACCGACAGTGAAGCTCCGACCAATTGACCACCACGCAGCAGAACATAATCTTCTGAGCCAAGTTGAGCAGTCTGCTTGTTCAGTGTCTCGCGCACTGCCTCGTCCCACTGGTGGCGCCGATACATGTCTGTCTGGACGATTTGCTGAGCGTTGAGTTCGACGATCTCCTGGAAGGCCACTGCCACGATCTCCGGAAGCTGAAGTTTCTCTTCGACCTCCGGACATAGCCATGAGCTGAGATCGTCATGCAGCCCATTGGTCTTGCCATTCAGATTGAAGGTGCCCACCCATACAGTGATGCTCTTCGGCTCTGTGAACTCCGTCTGCCGACGCTCGAGCTCGGCAGTCACAAAGTCATTGATCGGGTCGTACAGGTGGACCGGCATCTGGCCCATGAGTCGGCCTAAAAGCATGTCGATAGTGTTCTGCCTGCCCTTGTCCTCGAAGTTGTTGATATACAGTCGTTGTGCACTTTTGCGCAGATCTGCTACGGCGCCCGCGAGCGACATCTTACCGTGCCGGGTGAAGGATGACTTCAGCGCGCCCGTGCCAGCGTAGATCTTCGAC
>JAVRRP010000837.1:0-13510 GCA_036872775.1 Oleoguttula sp. CCFEE 5521 | reverse complement strand
GTTCCTTGCCTTTGATTAGAATCTCGACAATCTCGCCGTCCACATGTCCCGGGAGGGCCTTCCAGTGAATCTGGTTCCCTACCTTCGGCAGCTGTTCTGCAGATCCGCGTGGACCTGGCTCCTCTGCGTCCATGTGTTTCGATCCGACAGTGCCTGCGGACTTCTTCCCGGCCTCTGACGTGGTCTTGGACTTCGCATCATCAGCCTCGGTTGCCTTCTGGGCTTCATTGCTTGCGGTGCGTGTGCTGCTACGAGTGCGCTTCTGACCAGCCTTGGCTTGGCTGTCGTCGCCGTTTTCTGCGTCTTGTCCTTTCTCACGGGCGCTCGCAACTGCATCTGAGTCTTCATTCGAGCCTGATGCTTCCTTTGATTCGCTGGTGCAATTCTTGAAGTTGCCATTCTCCTTCGCACCGGATGACTGCGTGGTCGGTTTGGCTTCACTGTCAGAGTTCTTGCCACTATCACTTTTGTTACCTTTTCGTCCTGCGGCTTGCTTCTTTCCGCTGCTCCTCTGACCACTCTTCTCGCCCTCGGCCTGCTGTCCGTCCCAATTTCGCTTCGACAGATTCTCCTGCGACTCGTCCTTTTGTGATTCATCTTGGTTGTAGTCGCTACCTCACTTTTTGTACCTGGGATCCTACAGATTTGGGCAAGGTACGGATGATATCGGTGAATCCACAGGCATATATACTCCGAAGCCATCATCTGGGCCTTCCTAGCCGTCCATTGACAAGGCGCGCCGTCTTTGTTGCCTTCGTGGATCTCTTCTTCCACGTCATCACGGAGTTTCGGGTCTGTGCACTTCTCCTTTGGAGGCATGCTGAATATGGAGGAAATAGCAAGAGATGGCGGGAACCTGGTTGCGAAACTCTCGCTACCTTACACTCGAGTGACAATATTAAGCTGTGAGATAGTTGCGCAGTACTGAATGTTGTATCTCTTCGTGCATTGGCTGCATGTGGCATCACCTTGCACTTACCTTCTGTGACATACCATGCTCATCCATGGCGTTTGTGACATCACCACGATATCACGCTGTGTAGATCGATCTGGAGGAGATGTAGTAAGGTAGCCTATCTACGATTGAGTCTCGCTTAGTACATTGGGTTTGCGGGTGTTCCTGGACTAGCCTCGCCACTTCGTGATTGACATTCTCGCGGAAGATGCTCCGTGACTTCGAACAACTACCGGCAGGCGACGACAGTAATACTATTGCTCATAGGTCTCTGAGCGCGACCCAAGATATCTAACGTTCTGTCCTTCACATCGAAGCACAAGCTCCGAGTACTCCTTCTCGAGCAGCATCTAGACAAGCCTCCGGAGAACCCTACCTGTACGAGACGTACCGCCATATTCAGATCACGACTCGAGACAAATCATCAAAGTGTCCAGTTCAGTCCTTGCGTTTGACTGGCCGGTGATTGTGCACATCGCGGAAGGTTTGCAAGCCTTTGATTACTCTCACAAAATCAAATCAGCTGGTGGTGCTCAGGCTGCGAGAGTCTGATTTGCGTGCAGCCCCTCACGCCGAGACACAACCGGTGAACGGACTAATCATGGAGCCCAATCACATCTACCAGTTCTCCCTCCTCAATGCACTCATGGACGGCGTGAGCGAGACAGGTATCCCGGTCTCCAAGCTTCTCACAAAAGGCACCCAGGGCCTCGGCACCTTTGCTCGGATGAACGGCGAGCTGCTCTTGCTCGACGGTAAAGTGTATCAACTGCAAGCTGAGGGCAATGTGCGGGAAGCTGGACCAGACGAGCAGGTCCCATTCGCAGTGAGTACGCAGTTCGAGGCTCAGAGATCTGTCGATGTGGCGTTGAAAAGCAAAGATACCATTGATGAGGCATTGGATGCTTTTAACGATCACGCGAAGAATCTATTCATGACTTATCGCATCCACGGGAAATTTGAGTACCTCAAATGCCGGACTGTGCGAGGGCAGAGCTACAAGGGTGAACCTCTGAGCGATTTGGGCAAGAAGCAGTCCGTTGAGGAGTATCACGATGTCGTCGGTACTATCATTGGTTTCCGCACGCCGAAGCACAATCAAGGCTATGGCGTTGCTGGAGAGCATCTACACTACATCGCCGACGATAGGAGTGCTGGCGGGCATGTGCTCGAGGTCAAGGCTAAGGAAGTGCAGATGCAGATGGCTGTGGCATCAAATCTGCATATCGAGCTGCCGACGACGGAGGACTTCAACGCAGCGAGTCTGGTGACGGATGATGAGGGAGTGAAGAAAGTAGAGGGGTAGCATTTCTTCCTCATGGGATACGTGCATAGCTGACAATGCCTCGCCTTCGGTCGTCAGTCGCCTGCTCTACCCTACGCTGTCCTGCACTAGATTGCCCGCGAGCTCCTTGACATGACTGTAGTCAATCCTTACATCCACCAAGCTCACGCCCTCGAATGCCAACGCCTCCTCCATGACTTTCTCCACCTGACTCGACTCACTGATCCGGTACCCTCGAGCGCCGAAAGCCTCAGCATACTTCACAAAGTCGATCCCACCCAGCTTGATCCCACTGCTCCGCCCATACTTCATCTCCTCCTGGAACTCGACCATGTTGAACGCCTCATCATTCCAGATAAAGTGTGTGATGTTGCATTTCTGCTGCACCGCTGTAGACAGCTCCTGGGACGAGAACATAAAGCCTCCATCGCCCGAGAGAGACACGACCTTTTTTGAGCATGGTGGATCTTGGACTAGTGAAGCGGCGATCGCCCATGGCATACCAACACCTAGCGTCTGTTGGCCGTTCGAGCAGAGGAGGTGTCGGGGTTCGTAGGCGTAAAAGTGTCGCATCATGTAGATATAGACTGTGCCTACGTCACACGTGACAGTGGTATTCTTCGACACCCGCTTCTGGAGGGCTGTGATGAAGTGATAGGGGTGAACGAGGCCATTATCCGGGTTCTTGACCGACTGCATGTCCTCTCGTAGCTTTACCGAGTCCTGGATTAGGGTCTTACAGTAATCGTTCTCGAGAGGGCTATGGGTGCTGCTAATCTCGTCTGCAAGTGCACGTATGTTCTCGCGGACTGAGCCTAGCAATTCGATCTCCGGATGGTAGTATTGACCGTAGTCGCAGCTCGTATAGTCTACATGAACAACGTTCAGATCCCTGGACGGGTTCCACGCAGACGCATCGTACTCTGCCGGATCATAGCCCATCGTGATGACGAGATCCGACTTTTGAAGAAGCCGGTCTCCGATCTGGTTTCTGAAGAGGCCTACTCTCCCGTAGAAGACTTTGGGAGCCAGATCCTCCGGCACGGCTCCAGCAGCTTGGAACGTCTCTACGACAGCAATTGCATGCTTAGCCAGAAAGCCGCGCACAGCCTCAACCACAATGTTGCTCGATGCCCTCTGTCCTAGGAAAAGCACTGGTAGCTTTGCCTTCTCGATCATTCTTGCCACCTTCTCCAGACTCTCGCGTGGTGCAGGCCCGTACAGAGGTGGCCTGAAAGCACTCGCCGGAAATGCGCCGATCTTGGACTCTCCCGCGGCGATATCCATTGGCAAGCTTACAACAGCAGCACCCTTCGGGTTTGTTCCTGCGGTCCGGAAAGCGGCAAGCACAACCTCAGCAGCCTGGTCTTCGACCTCAACGTTGATAGCACTGCCCTTTGTGGTAGGTTCCAGAATCTCAAGCGCCCGCATGCTTTGATGCGTATGCTTCGTACTGAGTAGTCTCGGCACACTTCCTATGATTGCGACCACCGGATCGCCTTCAGTAGTTGCCGTGACAAGTCCCGTAGTCAAGTTGCCGGCTCCGGGTCCGGAGGTGGCGAGACAGACGCCTGGGACACCTGAAATCCTACCAACTGCGGCAGCCATGAAAGCCGCATTTTGCTCATGCCGGCAGATGATGAGCTTGATCTCAGGATGATCTAGGAGGCAGTTGAAGAGCTGGTCGACCTTAGCTCCAGGGATGCCGAAGACGTGCTTGACACCGGCATTGTGAATGCTGTCGACGATGATTTGGGCAATTTTGTGGGACGAGCTGGATTTGGGAGCCATTGGAGGAACGTCTCCGGCCAACAAACGGATCGAATCCTCAATTTCAGGGCCAGGGAGTTTCAAATGTGGTCTCCTAACGAATGTTTATTGGGTTCGATCGAATAGTGGTGTAGCGTCGTTGAGCGGTTTCGCTCTCAGAAACGTTGGTAGGGTAAACTTCGACCATCGTGCATTGCCGGTACATTCCGCGTGGTGATCCCACTGTGGAGCATACATACCTTACATATCTCACGAGAGACGCATGATGCCGTGAAACGATGATGCAGGAAGGGATTTGTTGCACAAGTGGAGAGAAGATATTAGTGAAGTCTGAGACCATCCTGAATGAAGTTGCCCATCATCGGTATACCAAGATTACGCCACGCTAAATACATTTAGATCCACTGCAACTGAGGCTAATGCGCCATCACCTTTCCAATCTCACTCTCCCAATCTTTTGCCCTCTCGAACCCATTCGAGAAAGTCTGGTAGTCATATAGTGCCTGCCTGACCTGGCTCGCATCCGTGAGCACGAAGGGCCCATACTGCACGATCGGCTGATCAAGCGGCATGCCAGCTACGAGCATGAACCGAGCCTCCTTCTCGCCCTCAGGTACCGAAGCCTTGATAGAGTCGCCTTTCTGTTCAAATACGGTGTTGTGGAATTGCGGGACTTGTTGTGTCGTAATGCCAGTATCCCAGGTCACTGTGCCGTTCAGGATGTACGCGAATGAGTTCCAGCCGGCTGGCAGTGGCTGCTCGATGCTTCCGCCTGGCTGGATCGTGATGTCGAGAAGCCAGACGGGGGTATAGGCTAGCTCTTGTAGACTGTCGACACCGTGTGTCTGACCGGATATGACTTTTACGCTGACTTTGCCGTCTGGGCTGTTATACACTGGGATTTCCTCTGATCTCAGGTCTCGGTATCGTGGCTCACAGGCCTTCAAGTCTTTCGGCAAATCAACCCAAAGCTGCATACCAACGTTCGGGCTCCCATCGATGCTTTCGGCCGGCATCTCTGCATGCACGATACCTCGGCCGGCGGTCATGAACTGGAGGTCACCGGCGTGTATGGTTCCTGCATGCCCTGCAAAGTCTTCATGCTTGACGCCGCCGGAGAGGAGGTACGTTATCGTCTCTTGACCGCGATGGGGATGATCCGGGAATCCTGCTCCGTCGCCGATCGTAAAGTGATCAAGCATGAGAAACGGGCTAAAGTTGCGGAGCTTAGGCGTGCCAATGGAGCGTCTAACTGTTGCGCCGGCTCCTTCGCTCTGTTCAATCGCTTCGAAGACTTTTTGTATGCCTCTTGCCTTTGGTGACTTGGCTGTGAGTGAAGGGTCCTGGGGTGGGATGACTGGCAAGCCAACGAAGGTCGATGAAGGTGCCATAGTCGACGCTGTGCGTGTGTTGTTGGTGCGAAGGGTCTTGGAGATATTGTTGATGGTGTTCTTGCCAAAGACTGATCGCATGTGTTGGTAGTAGTCGGTGATAATTGTCTGGTCGATTGCTGTGTATGCCAATGCTATGATGCAGATGATACTTGATAATGCTATGACCGTCTTCATGGACTCGATGACGGCTACTTATAGGGAAGGAAAGGAGAGCGAGAAGAGACGAGACTTAGCTGGAGTGTATGTCTTCGATTGAGAGAAGCTGATGAAGCATTTGTTAGCTGTGCCATGTATGCTCTTGACCTTGGTGGAGTTCCTCCGAGATTCATGAGAAAGAAATGTGTCAGCTGTGGACTTCGATCGCAAATTAACCGCTTTTGCTGACGGCGCTGCACGTGACCAAGTCACTCGGCTTCACTTCCTGCCCTTTTTGGAAGTTTACCTCACATCAGAGAAACAGATTGAGAAGGGAACATGAATGCCTTTACACCGATCCCTTTTGTGTACACGACCAACCGCAGGGTAGCCGGCTTCCGTAAACTCGCTTGTTGCGATCCTATCGCTGTCATAGACCAGAGTGGCGGCGCAATACTTGCAGCGGAGGCGGCCAGAACTCAAGTGATCCAACTCTTGGAATGCCGAATATGCTCGCCAAGAGCAGTGACACGGACAGGTACAATGCGTTCCACCGTACTGCTCAACCCTCCTTTAATCCTCCAATCCGACGGTGCCCAGTCTACCCGCGGCATCAGCAACATCGTCATCAATATCGCCTTGGACCACGGCCGCCCCCTCAACCTCAGACGCGCCGCTGTCGCTGCTGTTATCGTCCGAGCCATTTGCACTTTGCGCGGCCGGGCGCTGGCCATAAGAGCCAGGCGGTGGAGCTCCAGATCTAGTGCAGGGCTGCGGTCTCCCGCCTGTTCTACCGGCGCCCGTGACAGAGCCAGGGAGCGTCTTCAGCATCACTTTGAGGTAGCAATTGTCCTTGGCCGCCGCCAGCGGGTAAGTGCCGTATTTCTTGATTGTCTTGTACAAAGCACTGAAGCTAGCAAGCTTCTCGATTTTGGCGCCGTGCTTCTGCGCCAGAACCATCTGCTTGATATACACGTATACTTCTGCAATACGCTGCAGTCATTGTCAGTCACTCTCTCGTAAGCGCTCTGATGATGCGCCATTAGACTTACCTTCTTGCACTGCGTCTTTGACGGTCCCGGCTCCAGCTCCAGATCGCGGCACAGCTGCTGCCAAGCAGCAAGGTCGTTTTCATCGCTGCCGTAGCGCTGCTGGAAGTGCTCGTACACTTCATCCTCCTCGCTCTCAGAACCGGACGCGGTGCGTTTGTGCTTCGGCTTTGAGGATCTGGCTTGCTTAATGCGCTCAGCCTGGCGCTGGGCTTCCTTGAGAGCAGCTTTCTCGCGCTCGAGCTGCTTGCTAAGAGCCTTCGCGCGCTCAGCCTTCTTTCGCTCGACGCGAAGCAGCTACAATAGGTCAGCACTGAAGCTCGATGAGCACCTCTTACTCGTCGTCGACTTACCTCTTTGCACTCCGCCACCGTCTTTCCTGGCTCAATGCCCAGGCCCCTCAGCTGCTGCATCAACTTGTCCAGTTTCGGCGTTTTACTGCCAGGCGGCGCCATGACTGTGAAAGCGAATATCGATGGAGTGAGGCGCTATTCAAGTGGAACAGCGGTCTTGTAGTGGGATGTCGCCGCATTTTTCTCGTTTGCTGCTTTGAACAAGACCGCACTAGTGCACATTCCCGTCTGGTGGTTGGAAGGCACGACCGGACTTTCTACCTTTGTCTCTCCTAGAGTCTGAACGCTCCTGTGCTACTGTAAGCCCACGTGCAGTAGTGCTAATTCCGCTTGATAGCCGTGGGAGAGAGCACAATGACTGCGAATCTCTTTGCTGAGAACTAGGGGTTCTCACGGTCACGGCGGTCTAGGGCTTCACTGCCCTGGATATGCGGACAAGAGCGTCATCTTCATCCGAATATCTGGAGGAACAAAGGAAGTATGCCAGCATGTGGATCATCGCTAGAGTACGAATCCGCATGCGCAGTAGATTTCGAGCTGCCGTGCGCTAGCTAGTTCCTTACAACGTACTCATTCGAGCTGAAGAAGTCGCACCTCGCTGACACATCCGGATCACCCTCGACCACAATCTCACTATACTTTACTCCCAGCGTCTGGAACCCCACGCCCTCCCCCTCCGCTATACTCCCATTCCCTCCACTGGCATAGCTGGGCCAAAACGGTGCACCCTCCACCCGGCCGGGGTTCGGATCATGCGTCGTAATGAAGCTCGTCCAGTAGCTTGTCATGATCTGCGCTAAGGTAGCATTATTGTTGCCAGCGCTCCACGCTATATCGCGGGAAGCGAGGAAAGCGCCAGTAGCTGCGTGGGTCTCGGTGCCGGCTGCGAATGTCAACTTGAAGACTGCGGAGGAATTGGAGACTGAGTCGACTGCGCGAGAGGCGACGAGGGCTGTGGGGCAGTTGATTATGAAGTCCTGCGAATTATCATCAGCATCTCCACGGAGGCTCTTGCTGTGAAGCAGACTGCAGGAGTGCTTACACCGAACCATTGTACGCGCTGGTAAAACGTTGAATTGAATGCTTCGCGCGGGTACAGCTGATAGAGTCTGCTGAAGAAGGCTGGGCCGGCGTAAGGGAAGATCTGTTGTGCGTCTATCACCTGCGCCATTTGTGTCGTCTCGCTAGCGTTGCTGAAGGAGAAGCCCTCGTAGGCATCTCTATCAAGCATGATCGGGACATCATAGAAATTGCCCTTCTTGAAGGCTTGACTTGGTAGATCGCGCACGAACTCCCCGTCAACGACAGGGCCGAAGTAGTAGGATCCGTAGCCCTGCGCTTCGGGATATGAAACGTTCTGGACTTGCTGACCAAGTGTACCAAGATCGACGGCAGAGAGGCTTCGGAGGCAGGAGACGGAAGTGCAGTCGCTCAGGCGAAGCGCCGTGAAGAGCTGCGTATCTTGCTGAGATTGATTGAGTAACGGCTGCCACCATGGGTACTCCGCAATAGCCGCCGAGAAAGGCGGCACATCGTAAGCATTGCCGGCAGTAAGCTGGTAGGTGACTGAGCCACCGCCAGCGGAGCCACCCCACTATCGTCTGTCAGTGATGGCCCGCGGAGAGGGGACACGGAAAAAAGGGAGCCTCACAATTGTGACACGAGAAGGGTCGCCACCGAAGGCGCCGATGTTGCGTTGCACCCACTCTAATGCGGCTCTCTGATCAAGCAATCCAGCATTCAGCACGCCGTTATCAGCGATCTGGCTCCCGCCCAAGAAGCCAAAGATACCAAGGCGATACTGAATAGCGACATAAATCACACTCCCGTTCGAAGCCCACGTCAGACGATCACCAGGATAGCTCTCCGTGTTGCCTTGCGTGTAGCCTCCACCGTGAATCTGGACGACAACGGGAAGGCGATCGGATTGAGGATGATTCGGCACGAGGACATCGAGCACAAGGCAGTCTTCGGATGAGGGGACGGGTGTGCCGCTCTGTGTTGCGCTGTAAGTCTAAGACCTCTAAAAGACGCTCGACGAGTGTTGCCTTACGCCTGGGAACTTCAGAAGCACGTAGTACGGCGCACTTTGATAGCATGAAGGCGCGTGAGCTGTTGCGTTGAGCGTGGCGCCATTGAAGGTGTTACCAGCTTCGATTGGTCCCGGCTTTCGCCACCGAAGCTCGTCGACAGGTGGCTGTGCATACTGGATGCCTCTGTAATACGTGATCTGCGAGGTGTCGTTCACATAGCCTAGGTACTTGGCATAGCCAAGATCGACCACTGGCGCTCCAGAAGGAATCGAGGATATAGTCTGGGTGGCTTGGGCAGCAGCTAAGGCTGCGTACCCCAAGAGAGAATATATTGAGATTTTCATCGGTACGGAGTGGTCATCGATCGGTGGGCGCGCGAGATCAGTATGTAGAAATCATGAGAGCTTGGAAGGTGAAGACGTGAACACACCCTTACCTTATATCGTATTTACCCCAATGACAGTTTTGCGCGTGCGGAGATCGGTCCATTCGGCACATCACTTGCGACAGCGTCGGACGGTTACAAGTAAGTTCTCGCATGGGCATTGCGATGATGCAGCGCAGATTGGAGAGCTGCACGTTGTGACGTGAACGCGGGGAAATCAGCGAAGCTTGGCTAAATTCATGGGCAGAAGCGAGATCTCTCAACACAAGTCAAATCTTGTACACCACTTGACTGACGTTGATAGACAATCCATAGCATACCGTAGAGTCATTCGGAGAAGTTGGGACGTGAATGGAGTGAAGTCTTGCGTTCCGTAGTACCGTAGACTTCCTCGAGCATGCTCCAGATCTCAGGGAAGCTATCATCGCTGCTGATCTTCACGTCTCTCATTCTTCTTCATTCTCAATATACAGGAGAAGCCGCGTGAACGCCCAGATGACGTAGTCAGCTTTGCAGACTTCCTCTTGTTGGTGGACGTGAACTGGCCAATTTCTCATCTCCGTGGGGGCGTAGATCTAAGCGTGCTCCACAGCTGGATCGAATGCACTTGCGAACTGTCACGGAGCCGAGAGCGTGCTGTCGTCGTCTGTCGGTAGCAGTGTATGTTCAGGAAGAAGACTCGGTAGTGTCGAAGTGTTGTCTTGATCGTATCGTCGTGTCGTAGCGCTCGAGAGATTGTGACGTCGGTTGCGATTCCCCGTCGCTAGAATTTTCTCGTGGAAGATCGTAGCGCGTCGCCATGGCCAAGACATCGTCGTTGCATTGAACAAAAATAGTGGTGATCCATGGCCAGTGTTTCACATTCAGTCCGCGTGTGCATCTTTCACGTGAAATTGCGCAGGCGCGAGATGTTGTCCAGCACAACTCGCAGCTCTTCGTCCTCGATCTTTCCCTCGATAGAAGGAATGAGGGTCCTCGCTTCGTCAGGTGTATCGCAGCACAAGCTCACTGTACGCCTCGTCAGCTCTCGCTCCAGGTCTCACTGCCCCATCCGCTTCGCCTCACTCACCCAGCTGCGCCACCTCCCCCTCCCCCAGCACACCTCCCAACGTCCCCGCCTCACTCGTCACACTGCTCACAATCTCCCCGCCTTTGAAGCGCGCAAAAGTCTCGGTGTAATCCGTCATCTTCTTCGTGAGCTCATTGTGCGGCAGATCCTTGTTTTGCTGAGCGCGAGAGGTGGCGATGGACTTTAGGATCTCGTTGGCGGAGGCGACGGAGATGGGTGTGCTGTGGGACATTTCGCCCAGGCGGAGGGTTGGACCGGCTTCTTCATCGCCGGAGGGACGTGGGCGGCGGCGCGAGGGGATGGGTGTTGGACCGGTGGGGCGTGTGGAGGCCATGTCTGAGGTGATGATGGGGATAAGAGGTGTTGAGAGGTGGAGGTTGCTGTCGTGTGCTTCTGATGTGTACCTGCGTCAAGCGGGTGAAGCTTCGAGATTGCGGGAGGAAAGGCTAGTCCCGCTGCCGCGTGCTAGTACCGTTCCGATCTAACGGAGAGTTAGGAAGTCACCATCAACCACGAGACTCGCACGCCAAACTTTCCGATGGGTGACCATTGAAGGCTTCTACTGGATGTCAATAACACCGCATTCAGTGGTGTTTGGGGTCACGTCCAAGACGTGGAGAAGCAGAACATACTGACGCCGTGACATCGTGCTCGGAAATTACATTTAGATGCAACGGCTTGCCGTTGCGCTTGCGGAGAACGAGTCCAGCCTTACGCGACGAGCCTTGCACCTCGCTGTACAATAGTCAATGACACTACTGTCTCCGTGGTACCGTGCCCTCCTCCCACCCTCTCCAGCACCGCCCCATCCTGCCGTCACCACCGTCCGCGTCACCAACAAAGCCTTCCGCACCGTGTTCGGCAGTGTGCTGTTATTTTGGGCGTAGCCGCTGTCACGGCATCGTCCGTTAACGTTTCACACCCTGGCTCGATACATCCACCCATTCACGACGATCAGCGGAGTCGACAGCGGAGCTTGGGGTCTCGAGGATTGGGAAGTGTTGTGTCGCGCGTGGAATCGGATCTTGCTACACCGTTGCACCGGAGCCATTGACTGGACAGATCATAACATTGCATAGCCGAGTCTCGAGTGCGATTGTTTGCATAGCAGTGCATGCTGCATTTGGGTTGAGGTAGTATCATCTGGACTGGAAACACGATCTGTGGCAACTACGTTACTGGACCGAGAGGCGGTGAGATCAACAAGCCATCTGGAGGCATTGGCACATCTAGCAGCAGGGTAGCAACAATAACACCGCGCGAAGGGAGGCCCTGTGCAGTGCAGCGCTGGGATGGGTCTCCCATCGGAGGAACGACCACTGGGTGCAGCGGCAGGGACTTTTCCGAACAACGCCCCAGTGCCAAAACAGCGATCGCCACGCGCGAATGGGGCGCATAGACGGGACGAAAGTGGCCCGAACAGCAACGCCATGGCGACACAACCGCCGCCGCAGGAACGCGTCGTGAGGACATCTGAGAGCCAAGATCAAAGCCTAGCGGAGCGGCCTCGCCTTGGCGGCGCGGAGAGGAGTAGACGACCGAGTGGATCTGCGAGGGAACAGCGAGTGTGTGGCAAGTGTCAGAATCATCTTACTGGGCAGTTTGTGCGCGCGCTGGGCGACACATATCATCTGGAGTGCTTCACTTGTCATGTGAGTTGGTCAGTGTATCCATCTTAACTCGTAATACTGACAACCTCAGGACTGCGACAAGATTGTTGCCTCCAAGTTCTTCCCCGTTCCCGATCAGCCACCAAATCAGTACCCTCTCTGCGAGACGGACTACTTCAAGCGCCTGGACCTGCTTTGCTTTGCCTGCGGTGGCGCACTTCGAGGCTCCTACATTACAGCACTGGACCGCAAATACCACATCGAGCACTTCACCTGTAGCGTTTGTCCCACCGTCTTCGGCGCTCAGGACTCATACTACGAGCATGAGGGGAGCGTCTACTGCCATTACCACTACTCCACGCAATTCGCGCAGAAGTGCAATGGCTGCCAGACCGCGATCCTTAAGCAATTCGTGGAGATCTTCCGTAACGGCATCAATCAGCACTGGCATCCGGAATGCTACATGATTCACAAGTACTGGAATGTGCGGTTGCATGCGCCAGCCAAGATTACGGATGGAGAGGAGATGAAAGAGACGGCGTTGGAACAGCAGGAGAAGTTGCTTGCGGAGCATGAAGCGAATGAGGAGCTACGGCGGACCGTGCGGACTGGCGAAGAGGCAGTGGAGTACAAAGTGCACCGCATCTGGCAGACACTGTCAAGTTTCGAAGAGCGATCGGCGATACGAATCTCGGACATGCTTCTGCACGTCTCCAATGGAGCGTACATTGAAGGCATCGTGGCTGCGAGGAACTTCATCACGCATGTGGACGTGCTCTTCACTGCTGCGGACGACTTGGATCGGCGGCTGATGGCTCGACCAGCGAATAAAGTCGCGGATAAGGGCGTCAGGACGTTCGACAACATCGCCAATCCCGGCTTAAGCTACGGAAGGGAAGCGAAGCTTCTGTGTAAGAAGGTTGTGGCTTTCTTCCAGCTTCTAGCTGAGAGCCAGGATCACGGCGTGCGGAGGCTTGGTGTTACACAAGAGCTGCTCTCGCTTGTCACGGGTCTCGCGCATTACCTTAAGCTAATGATCCGGATCTGCTTGTCTGGCGCACTCAAGCTGGAGCGGGATACCAGCAGCGGTGAAGGACTGGAGACCTTTCTGAGCGACATCAACAGCCTCGACGACAGACTGGATGAGGATGAGAATCGCGACTCTCGCTTAGACTCACAGATCTACGTCGATCGCAAAGCGGACACCTGCGCTGTCTGCGATAAAGCGGTAGAAGACAAGTGCTTCAAGGTTGAGGGCAGAGTGATCCATGCGCCTTGTGTCAAGTGCTATAAGTGCAGCAGAGACATGAGTGGCGACTCTATCAACGCGCGCTGGAGTGAGCAGGCGATCAAAGTCTTCTGTGAACTGCATGCACCTGCGGACGCTCGTGCTGGAGGTCTCGTCCATGTCAGTAGACTGCAGCAGTACGTACATCTGCTGCGCGTTGCTCATGCGAGGCTGCTCGCAACTC
>JAVRRP010000836.1:0-13524 GCA_036872775.1 Oleoguttula sp. CCFEE 5521 | reverse complement strand
GCATGAAAGCCTACACGTCAGACTTGAGCACCGTCTATCGCATCTCATGGAAAGGCGACGGCGGCTTCCCTGGCCTGAGGTCTGAGCGATTCCACGAGATTATCGTTCGTGGCGAGAAGCAGTGCGAAGTTCGCACCTGGGAAGTGATGGGCGGCGTACTGGCGCGGACTGTGAAGTGGTTCTATCAAAAGACTCTTAATGAGAAGTTCGAGCTGTGGTGCAGTGACTTGAAGAAGCGGAGCGAGGCTCTGGCAGCGCAAAGCACTGCACCTGCGTCGAATTGATATCTGGCGTCCGGATTGTGCCTCAGACTGTAATCTGAGCCCCGCTACCTCGTGGCCATTGCCTGTGGGCTGGGCAGTCACCCGTTCTTGCCCGCTTTCCGCCATACCACGCAATCTGAGAAACCCCTTCGAACTCTCGCTCGGGCATACATGGCGATAGATTGGACCACTTCCGCGCGAGCCATCTCGACGATGCTAGCCAGCGAGTGAGAACGGGCCAGCTTCATCTCGATCCCATCAGGTTCCAGTATGGACTCTGCGTCCGTTCCTGTCAACCGCAGACTCAAATGTGCCTCGAGTGCCTGTTCGGCAATCCACTGGATGAAAATCCGAACGTTAAGTATCCAACACATCGATTTTGCAGTCATGAAAGCTCCATATGTGGGGTATCGCTCAACCCATCAACAACGCCAATCCAAGCACCACAATACCTGTCCACGCTAGCACTATCTCGCCCACCCTACCACCAACAGCGCCGCTCGACGATCCCCCAGATCCACTCGACGAACTCGGGCGACTAGTCTGGATCGCCCCACCTCCAGTCCCACCTACAGTCACACTCCCGACATACCCATCAGTCCCCTGCTCCGTCGTCACGACAGCATTCGGCAAGTTTGTGGTAAACGGGGCCATACTACTATTGAACTCCGCCGCCAGCGTTGTCTGCAAGACCGGCGCCTGCGTAGCTGAAGCTGGCACTGGCTGCGCGTTCGTGGCGTTCGGGGAGAGCACGTTGTCGAGGACGTGCATCACGCCGTTCGAGAGCAGGAGGTCCTGGTTTATGATGCGGGCGGAGTTCACGAACCATGAATTCGAGCTGAAGGTCAGCGTCAGGGAGGCGCCTTGGAGGGTCGTAATTGTTGTGTCGTTACCGAAAGAGGTTGAGAAGAGGGACCCGGAGCCTGATTGGGAAAGGACTACGTGGTATGCGAGCAGGTCTTGCAAAGTTGCATTCGAGAGGTCTGTTATTGTGGGAGTTACGGACTCCATGGCCACGTTGTTGGGGGCGAAGATCGTGACGTCGGTCGTGGTGTTCAGCAGGCTTGCGAGAGTCGTATTTGGCGTGGTATACATGGCACCCACGAAAGAATTGAGGCCATACAGCTCGACTGCAAGACTGAAGCGGCTGGCTGTGTCGGGAAATGAGGTCGGCGGGATCACCAGACTGTCGATGATGTGGAGGACGCTGCCGCATGTCAGCTCTATTCCTTCACTATCATCCAGGCTCCTACTCACCCTCCGTCAAATTCAATATCCGCCTCCCTGACTATACTCCGCGAACTAAACCCACTCGTCCACACCATCTGCGGTATCGCCCCAGCCTGTATCACCCCTCCCACCTTCTGCCCACCCGTCACATTCGCATACGTCGAATTATCCAGCCACGTAGAATAGTACTGAAACGTCGAGTTCATCATATCCGAAGTATGCTTCCCCGGCAACACATGGTACTGCATGATAAATCGCGTCTGCTCTGGGTCTGCGGATTGGAATGCAGGTCCCAGAACAGGGTAGTAGATCGTCTTCGCCATGGCGGCATTGTCGGGCGCGAGGATAGTGAGTGGTGTGTCGGAGGACTCCAGGCGGTCGAGGATCCCCGGGAGTTTGCCGAGTTGCTCGGCGAAGGAGGTGAGGTTTGGGTGCGAGGCGAGGGTGTCTTGGAGACTGGCTTGGAGGGAGGGGGATATGAGGGATACGAAGAGGAGAGTCAATGATAGGAAATACATGATTATGGAAGTGAACCGACGCTGAAACGACTGTGGGAGAGGCTCGAAATCGCAAAGGCAAAGAAAGCAGACAGACGGTCATCACCTATCTGTACCTTTATCGCCCTGCAGCGCGACGCGGCGACAGCGCAAAGACGCCACAACCACTCTTGGGAACCTGGGCTCGTCCCAAAGCGGATGTCGAAAGTGCACGAAGCGGCTGATGCGCAACGGTGTGCCGTGAACCTAAGCCCATGTGCCGAGGAGATTTGTCGCTGAACCCCAGAATCAGGAGCAAGGAGCAGGAATGAGCAATGCCATCTGTGGCTAGATAAGCAGCATCAATTGCGACCGAAAGCATCTTGCACATGTTGGGGGCATCCTGGGCCGTCTCGTCGAAAGGGTGAAGTCGCAATTTAGATCTGTATTAGCGCGCCATATGTTGCGGCCCGGCTGAGCTTGTCTATTAAAATAACGGCTCGAAATGGCCGTCCCTCATTTGATGGGAGTCTGGGGAGACGTAGAAGTAAAGCGTCTGGACTTGCTCCATGGTAGCAAGATACCGCGATGGAGAAGCCATGTTGCAGCGCGCGAGCTTCAGTGGACTCATTGTCGACTACATGTACAGCCAGTATCCCTCATCGTTGCCATATTCCTCCCCGACGGCGTACCGAATTATCTCCCGTTCCTTGGGCCCAGTCGCTGAGCTACTGTACTGCAACATGTTCCCGCATCATGCGTACTGCATTGCCAATCAATGTCCGCAGAACCGAAACTGCACCTCAACCGGGTGCTGTGAGGCTTCGAGGCTCGCCATCGGTAGATTTACGGGCACCTCCATTACCCAGCCCTTCACCGTTTCACGCTGCATGCGTCAGTTGGAAAGGCTGCAGCCGTGAAGCCTTGTCTCTTATTATTCTCAACCTTGTAGAGCAAGATAGTCGTCTCGGTATCAAAGTCAAGCTTTGCTCTGTTGCCGGCTCACTCATACCCCTCCCCCAGACTCTGCAAGCTACTGCGCTGCATTCTGCTCCTGCCACTCAAGTGCCCATTACCGGCCTGTCCGCGCCTCAAACTTTCGTGGCTTGAAGCATGCTGAGGCTGGCTGTGTCTCGCGCTGTTCGAATAGGCAGCGTCGACTGGTGATTGCTGAGTCGCCCTTGCGCTCATCTGCTGACTGTCGCCAGATACGATGCTAGATGATCGCTGTTCCTGAGCTGCCTCCAAGCTGAAGCTGTATAGACTCGAGAGGCTTGCTGCTGCTTCTTGGTGGCGGGAGCTGGATGGGCGGCGTGAGCTCGATCCATGCTGATCCTCGAGAGCCGGAAGCTGGTGCAATGACGGATTCGAAGCAGTGTAGCGGATGGACTGAGTCGTGGCTGGCGGGAGCATCGTGAGGGCTGAAGTTGAAGACGGCGCAGTCGTAGTCATGTACGCACCGTTCATGTTTGGCCCTGAGCTGTGTGGGATGGCGTCGGCGTAAGAAGGCGTCTGGTGAAATTGGTAGCCGAATGCTGGACCGGCGTCGGATGTAGATGGTGCGAACGCAGACTGGGAGCTGCTCTGCTGAGGCATAGTGTGAGTAGGTATGCGCATGCCGTGAGTGTTCGAGGCACCAGTGTATCTCTGCGGGTACACTGCTACAGCACCAGGCGAGTCAATATCGCTGACCCAGCCCATGGCAGTGCGACTGTGTATCCCATTGACATGCGGACGAAACCCGGCGCTGTCGAACGAACGCATGGACGGGTAGTGAGTCGCGCTCGAAGGGAGCTGCTGTGGCTGTGAGTAAGTAGTGGCGTAAGGTGCTGGCAGTCGACGCTCCGCAACAGCACTGAGAGGCAGTGACGAGTGTAGCGATCCCATGTTCAGCGCCGAGGACCCGTCACCTGTGACGCTCGGGAGACGCGAAGAGGCGGGCGAGTAGACGTTGTTGAACACGTAGCCTGCCTGCAGATCATAAGAGGGAGCTGTCGCTGGTGCCGAGAGAGGTGCAATGCTGTACGATCGAGACGCGTCCTGTGATCCGTACGCACTCGCGAAGGAGTCTTGCCGTGGCAGGCTGGACGAGCTGTACGTATATGAGTCTGCGGGACAGTGATCGTACTGATTATCGTAGTCGTGATGACTGTACATCGTCCGAGTATGTAAAGTCGGGAGCGAGGGGCGGTGCTGTACAGTGTTGTAGGTCGTAGGGTACGAGGCGCTCACAGAGCTAGTGTCTAGAGGATACGTCGCTGGCACTGCCGTCAAGCTGGCATCGGTCGCAACGGGCAGCATGTTCACGCCGCTGCCGTCGTCGAAGGCGACTTCTTTGCTGTTGACCTGCGCATACCGTCAGTGGAGACTGCGATCAGGGAGCAAAGCCTAAACTGACCCTCATGAACGCGCAGTCGCGCACATTGGCACCTGACTGCTTGCAAGCCTGGCAGCCAGTACCATCGTGCGGATCTCCGCTGCACTTGATCTTGCGTCTACGACATCTCGCGCACTGTCGATCTGTTAATAGGTGGTTCCATCCTCGCTGCAACGAGACACATACGGCGACCGCGATACGTCGCCGTGCCTGACTTCCGACAACTTCATGCTGCTCGTGCTCATGAATGAGTGCATGCGTGGGCAGTCTTCCATGATTCTCCTGACGATGCTCGTAACGCTCCGGACGAAGCTCACGTCGTGCATCATAGTAGCCATACGGTCCAGCTCTCACAGCTTCGCGATCATAGTAAGAGCCCTGATGAGACATCGGAACGCGGTAGGATTGATGATGGAAGGCATCGAGACCACTTCCTCCGGCGTGGTACGATTGTGTCATCGTCATGTTGCGGGAGCTGAGCGGACCAATCCTGCAAAGACATAAGAAGCCGCGTCCAGTTCTCGCGGCAGGGTCTCTAAACGGCGATCAATAGCACGGAGATGAGCGTCGTTGGGGTAAAGTGCATTGGATTGTAGCGGTGAGAAAGGACGAGTCGGAAGGCTCACGCACGAGCAGGCGGCTAGACTAGTGCATCCATGGCGGTGCAGTGCTGGTACGTCCGAGCTTTGGAGGATAGCAAACAAGCGCGGGATCCACGATGCCTGTTTCGTACTGCTTGTGTCGTACCGGTATGTGGGGAGACAGTGATTGCTTCGACGCAGAGGTGGAGATGGTCGAGCGCGCAGAGGTAAGACAGCGATGCTAGACGTGTTTGAACAAGCACAGGGGTAATCGTCAACATGCAGAATTTAGAGAGGTGTTGGCACTTAGGCCCCTGCTTTAGAAGCATGCAGAAGATGCAGTCGTGCATGGCCCGGGCGAGTACATAAAGTGCTCGTGCACAGTCTAGCATCTCACTCGCTATAGACTCGCCACCCGAGCTCTGTGTTGACTTGTAGCATTCTCAAAGTGGCGTGTGAATGCGGATTATGAGACAACAGGGGAGATCATAACCCGAAGCTGATCACTGCCTCAGGTAACAGCACGGCGACAGATCATCCTGAGGCTATGCAGACAAGCGGCGAGAAGGTACGTTGTGCCAGAGCTTTGTCAACGCCGAGCAACACGAAAGCATAATGCTGACTGGGAAGTCCTGGTCCAAAGTGGAGGGCTATGACCTTGCGCCTCAGCCGGACCTGACCTGTGCAACAGGAACATGTAGAAGATGGTGGTCCTACCGCCGTGCCAGTGATCTTCCGGGAAGCGTGTAGCCGAGCTGTAGCACGGAAGATGATCAAGGTCCGCATGTCGGCTGCCGAAGCGACAACGCCGTATCGCAGCTTAGCAAATTGATGCCGATTGTGTAAAGGTCGTCTCATCGGCCGTTCGACAGAACGATGCCACATGTCGGCAGTCAGTCGAAACTATTGCTGTGGTTGTGTCAAGTCGAGCAGAGTGGAAACGCTGCAACCTACATCGCTGCGCATGCGCATGCAGTGCAGCCTCAACCAATCGTGCAATGTTCGAGAAGGTAGCTCGAAATCGGGTGGCTACACCGGAACGGATGGCAGCAGTCGAGGCCGTTTCGGAGCTTATTGCGTGCTGCCGACGTATCTCTGCAGGCTACCGAAGGTCGGGGAGGTACTTCTGTTAGTCACGTACAGACTGAATCACAGTCGACCTCACGGCTCACAACGAGCTTATCAGAGAGCTGGAGTAGATTGCAACTCTTCTGCATCGTTCATTGAAATGAAGATCGTGAGCAGCACTACTGAAATGTCATTAGCATGGTTGCGAGAACGCCTTCGATCACTTGCTCGGTACCGCCGACGTTGCGGTGGACTGATACATTGAGATGCAGAATACAATGCGTTATAAAGTGGTCGAACCTAATAGCCAAGCAAGTATCGTTCTCCCAGGTTTCGGTGCGTTCAGCATAATGCTAAGAGGAGTCACTGACTTCGCGATTAGATGGGCGATCAGCTCGCACGCCACGCAGAAAGTGTGGAAGTCATCGACCCGAGAGCGCCCTGGGCCATTGATATACTAATGTATATACGTGAGTCAGAAATATGTGACGTTTGACGGTGGACAGCCATGGCGAGAGGCCTGTTGATCGAAGTGACAGCTCATAATTCCAGTAGGGCGGTACTTCTGCGGCCCAGGACCTTGCCTTGGGAATACCCAACAAATCGACTGTCATCGGAGATTTCCTTGACATGCACCATGAAGCCTTGACATCGATGTCGATTCCAGAGCTCATTCAGCGCGAGCCGAGAGAATTGAGATCGACGTGAGTCGTTAGTGCTCGGACTGGCGCGATCAATGGAGGGAGAGTAGTGAGCCACGCGGTCTCTCCACCTTCGGAGGCTTGTCGGTGTGGCTGCTGATCGGGAACGCTCGTATAGCCGCGCGCATGCATAGCGCCGTTCCATACCAGACTCCAGCACTGTCACGCAGTGGCCCAGGAGGTAGACACTCGCCCGAGAGTACGAAAGCACATGCAAAGCGCGGAGAGTCATGCTGGGCATTTGTAGTTGCACAAGCTTGTCGCGCACTGGTAGAGTTTCGCCAAGACTTGAGGCTCTGCTGGGTCGTGCTCGCCATTGATGTGTCCAGATGAACCTCACTCCACGCAGCTATAGCCATTGCAAAGAATACTCTCACCATCCTCATAGACTACCAATTGCACCGAGATGTCCGCTCGTCAAGCCCTCCTCGATCTCTACGACGCTGGCACCCCATTCCAGCCAACCGTAGCGAAGAACTCACAGCTGGCAGTCGGCTTCACCCTGCTCTTCATTGCACTGCTCCTGACCGGACTTTTTGGGCTGAACAACAACCTCAAGAGTCTCGGAGTCTATGGCGTACCTGCGTCGCTAGCTTTTGGGTGAGTCTCAGAACTTGATCTGCGTGGACACTCATGCTGACTTCACCACAGCTTCGGCTCAGTTTTCATGATCTGCGCTGTTGGAGTATACGTCTGAGCACACCTCCCACATCCTTCGACACATGAGGCCTCCAATACAGCGATCAACACAGCTCTCAACATGGCCACCGATCCGCCACTCCTCACAGCCACCACCCCCTCCGCCCGCCAGCTCCGCGAACTCCTCCGCTGCCTCCCACCCGCCCGAAAATCCCACATCCGCATCTCCGCCCAAGGCCTCCGCATAACAACAGAAGAAAGCAGCATAACCGAAGCCTTTGTCTTCCTCGACCGCGCCCTCTTCACAACCTACACATATACCGCTCCACCTCCAGCCTCCTCTCAAGACGACACCCCACCGTCGCCGCATTTCCAGATCTCATTACCTGCACTGCTGGAGACGCTGAACATATTCACCCTCTCAGACCCCGCCGCTTCATCGTCAAGTGGAGGCAAAGCGCCAGATGCGTTCGCCTCGCATCGCCTGGCACGACATGCCGGTCTCAACAACCCCTTCACCTCCCACACCGCAGGTCTCTGCACGCTCTCCTACGAACGCGAGGGCGCACCACTACAAATCCACATGTCCGAATCCGGCGTCACCACCACCAGCAGTCTCACAACCTTCCTCCCGCACTCCATGACCGAAATCCCTTTCGCTCGCCACGCCATAGCCCTGAAAACCATCCTCCGCTCCTCAGCACTGAGCGAAGCAGTCTCGGAACTTTCGTCTTTCAATCCCGAATCTCTTACTCTGAGTGCTACAGCATCATCGCACACCTCGCCCACGATCACCCTCTCCGCTAGTGGTGCGCTAGGCTCCGCAGCCGTGGCGTTCACAACGTCCACACCTTCGGACACGCCTGTGCTGGAGACGTATACGTGTCCGAGTGCGGTGAGGGCGAGTTTCAAGTTCTCTCTGATCAAAGCTGCTCAGAGAGCTATGAGCGCTGCGGCAAAGGTCAGTTTGAGATTGGACGAGGAGGGTGTGTTGTGTCTGCAGTTTCTTGTCGAGGTTGAGGGACTGAGTGGGCAGGATGGCGGAGGAGGGCATACATTTGTGGAGTTCAGGGTTGTGCCGTTGGTTGACGGGGAGGTGGATGAGGAGAGCGGAGACGAGGAGGATGGGAGTGAGGGAGACTAGCTGCAGGAGTTCCTGTCTGGAGGGCAGCGATGTAGTCTAGTGTATGCTGTATGATATCTAGCTGCTGGCTCATGGAGCAGACGATAGCAGTGCTGAGGCTTTCCAACCCCAAACACCCCACCAACATCTCACCTCCACCATCTCCCCTTCATGATCCGTCCAATCATCATATCCAACCTCCTCACCCTGCTCCCTGATCTCCAGTCCAAATCCCTCCATCCTATTCCTCAGATCCTGCCGCTCAGCCGCAAATCCCTCCCTCAAAGGCAACTCGATAATAACCCTCGCATTCTCATCACGCTCGAGGTGATATTCGATAGCTTTCACCAACAGCCCCGGCTGTTCAGCATCGTACACCGGATCCGCAGCCAATATCAGCGGGAAAGCCTGCTCCCTACTACTGACCTGACTCAGAAACACCAGCTCCTCCGGCTCTATCCAATCCAGCGTCGCGGCTAAGCAGTCGCCATCTCCGAGCTTATCGTTATTCTGACTGATATTCCGCTCCAGATTCGGCACTATAGCCGGCAAGTCCGTCAGGATTACTGGACGTTGGAAGACTGCTGCGGCGGCGATACCGACGAGTCCAGTGCCGGCGCCGAGTTCGAGGATGAAGGCGTTAGGGTTGAGAGGTGGCAGAGTTGTGTGGAGGAGGCAGAGGCGGCTGGCGAGGAGGTAGGAGGATGCCCAGGTCTTGAGGCCGAGGCTGTCGGCTGCTAGGGCGGGTTCGTGGAGCGTGATCTCGATCCAGTTGTCGCTGTATGCTGCCTCTTCCAAGTCGTCTTGCAATGCCTTCGCCGAAAGTGGGATATGAAAGGAGCGCGTGATGTCTCCAATCGCCGTTCGCCCGCTCCTCTCACTTAGCCGCTTGGCGGCGAGATCCCAGATTCGCTCTCTGTCGTCCTCACTCTCGATCCAGACTAGTGGACTGCCGATGATCTTCGTCAGGTATGCTGGGACTCCTTCACTCTTGATCTTACGCCGCGGTCTGGCTGGCGTGGACGCCCCACTTGTCGATCGTGGGGTGCCTGATCTGGGCGTTGCTTGCCATGATGGCGGCTCGGAACGGAGGTCGGCGAGGGTTGAGAGGAGAATGGAGGCGGAGGGCTTGCTGTAGAGCTGGGGTAGGTCGAAGACTGTGGACAGGTCAGCGTGCGGCCGAATTCGCAGATTGACCGAGAAGCGTACCATGAAGCGGCTCCTCACTCGCCTGATCCAGTCCCAGGTCTGACGCTGTCAATGCCGCCGTTGGCGGCATTGTAGTGCCCAGTCGATGTTCTCTGGAGAAATGTACTGTATGGCTTCCAGCAATTTATCGCACGCCGAGGTTTAGCCGTTATGTGAGGCAACAGTGACCGGTCAAACAGTCCTTCAAGGCACTCGATCACTCCCCCAACACAGCCTTGAACCCATCATAAGCCAGTTGCATATCAAATTGCAGCTCCCTCGCCTGGTCCACACTCAGATCCTCCGTGACCCGCATCTGATTCAGCGTAATCAACCACTGAATGATCTTCCCCTTGTTCTCGAAATCCCTATCCGTGACTTTGTTCACAGCCTGGATTGTGTCGACCAGAATTGGATGCAACGTCTCCTTGCTCAGCATGTTCAGCTTAATGGCATCCAGCAGCGTGATGAAGCTCTCGGAGGCTGAGACGATGTGTGTAGCGTTCGGGTTCGGGCCAGACGGGCCTGTTGAGTTGCGGTTGTTGGAGTGGTGGCTGCCGTGCTCCCTCGCTGGTGCTGTTTCGACTGTAGCTGGCAACCCGATCCTCAGCCGCTCCGTCGCTTTGGGCACCTCAAGCCCCCACTCCGCTTTGAAGCTCTCCAGGTCCCGGAAGGCGGCGCGCACATGCTCGTCTGTCAAATGAGATCTATACTGTCGCAGCAAGCGGTCGCAGATCTCGGTGTAGTCGCGCTCTTGGACCGTGTCGCGGAGGTAGCCTTTCTCGAGCGCTTCGAGGGTGAGGATTATGGAGTAGAGTTCACCCAGGGAGTCGAGCAGGTCGCGTTCAGCGGTGGTGTCGGCGAGTTTGACTTCGATGTCTGGGTTGATGGTTGTGCTGAGGAGGGAGGGCGTGTAGCTGTAGGGAACGGGCGCGTAGGCCATGCTTGGTTGTGTTGTGATGGCATGTGTTTTAGATAATGCTCACGAATGAAGAGGATCGCGTGACATGTGAAGATGTGGGGGTGGACCTTCACTGTGGTGCACCATCCACGCCATCATCCTCCCTTCTACTACCAACACACTCACTGTTGGTCGCGCCTGCCATGGCCCAGGACATAGTCAAAGATGAAGGTAAGCGCATCGCTTCAACAACTTCTGCATCACAGCCCTCGCTTGTGAGCACCGCAGTACGTTCCGGCGCAAAGCAGCACACGCATCTGCATAGCAGCATACATATGCGATATGCCCAAGATCAAGCTGCGCAGACGATTCATACCTTACGAACCACTAGCGAATCGCGCTACGACGGCAAGGAGAAAGACGCCTAGTACTCGAGCAGCGCCCACGACCCTGCAAACCAATCAACCGCATACCTCGTGCTAACTCCCACCCTCATAGGTCCCAAGCGCAAAGCCGATGGCGAAGATGTCAACGGCACCGAACGCAAGAGGTTCAAAGCTTCAACCTCCCCCTCACCCTCCATAGCCTCCGCTCGCAAAGAAAGCATCGCGATCCCAAACGGCAACACCTACCCTCTCGAAGTCCCGCCCCCAAAACCCGTCGTAATCGAAGAGCGCAACGGCGACATCACCTTCGAAGTCGTCAACAACGACGGCAAAGCCCACTCCATGATCATTCTCACTGGTCTGAAGTGTATATTCCAGAAGCAGCTCCCAAAGATGCCAAAGGACTACATAGCCCGTCTAGTCTACGATCGGACTCATCTGAGTATTGCAATCGTCAAGGCACCACCTGCCGGCAGCTTCGCAGAAGCCTCCAATTTCCCCGGCGAAGTCGTAGGCGGCATCACCTACCGGCCGTTCAAGGGCAGGCAATTTGCGGAGATAGTGTTTTGTGCTATCAGCAGCGACCAGCAAGTCAAAGGCTACGGCGCACACTTGATGTCCCACCTGAAAGACTACGTCAAAGCTACCTCGGACGTAATGCACTTTCTCACCTACGCCGACAACTACGCCATTGGGTACTTCAAGAAACAAGGCTTCACGAAGGAGATCACCCTCGACCGCCCGAAATGGATGGGCTACATCAAAGACTACGAGGGCGGAACGATAATGCAGTGTTCTATGCTGCCGAAGATCCGATATCTGGATTCCGCGCGATTGTTGCTGAAGCAGAAGGCGGCTGTGCATGCGAAGATTCGCGCTGTGAGCAAGAGTTACGAAGTCCACGCCCCACCGCCAGAGTGGGCGAAGCTGAAGCCAGGCTCGACTCTGCCGGAGATAGATCCCATGTCCGTCCCCGCCATCCGCGCCACCGGCTGGTCAGCAGACATGGACGCTCTAGCCCGCCAACCGCGCCGCAACCCCTCCCACTCCCTCCTCATGCAGACCCTCTCCGCGCTCCAAACTTCCTCCCACGCCTGGCCTTTCCTCGCTCCGGTAAACGGCGACGAAGTCCACGATTACTACGACGTCATCAAGCAGCCCATGGATCTCAGTTCCATGGAAAGCAAGCTGGAGAAAGACCAGTATGAGAATGTGGAGGATTTCGTCAGGGATGTGCTGCTGATTGTGCGGAATTGCAAGAGGTATAATGCGGAGAGTACGCCTTATGCGAAGGCTGCTAATCGGTTGGAGAAGGAGATGTGGCGCAGGGTGAGGGAGGTGCCGGAGTGGAGTTATCTGGAAGTGGAGGGGTTTGAGACGACTAATAGGGTGGAGGCGTAGCTGCGGGTGCGTGGCTAGAGGGTAGGGGTATCGGTGGAATGGACTGTACGTTGCATGGCAAGAATAGCTAACGAGATTTCATTACTTGGGCTAGTGGACTTCTATGATGCGCTGTCAGCGCTGTGCGGATTGATGCATATACGCAACAGTTGTTTGATACCGCTCGCTCCAACGGAGTGCTACCTCGCGAAGCCCTCCTGATATCGCAATCAAAGCCTGGACGCGTCAAGAAGCTTACTGGGCTGGGAACGCACAGACTGCGATCGAAGCAAACGGACGAGTGCGGGATGTGTGAGTGAACCTTCGCCCACGAGTCGAAGTATGCGTTTTCGTCGGCGCGAGCCTGTCGAGCGGATGCGTTGGTGCTCTGTCGAGATTGCTATGGGACTGGTCTGGACTGCTATCGATAGCACTGCATCGCTCAGCGAATCGAAGGACTAGGATCGGCGTCGACATTATGGGTGATCCGTTTTGGCGGACAAGCTCCGAGTGGAGCAGTGTGTGGAAATGCACGTATGCAGTGCCAGTCTTCAGGAGGTTTCTTTACTGATACCAAGGCACCAATGATACCCGATTTCTTATGCAGCAAGACAAGCCAGAGGGTTGCGGACCTTTTGCTGTTCGTTTGCCTAGATTTGGGTCGCTCCTAGATGCCATGGGCCACAGCGTCACTGTTGCAGCTGGTCTGATATGAGTGTACCCTGTGTTTCAGACATTCGGAGGAGCGGCCGTACAGAAGCAGAGGCGGACGTCCTCTACGTTGATTTGGCGAGCACATTCGGGACACCGACATTGCTTCATCAGGTAGATATTTCGAGCATATCGGTTTTGACACAAGAATCTGGGGCTGACGTTCAGCGATCGCCCACGCAAGCTTGTCCGCAGCACAAATGATCGGGAGCTTGATCCAGCGACAGAATCGGAAGCTGGTGAGGTCGTTGAACGGATCTAGATTCTGGATTGGTCCCGGCATCGTCCGTTCATGAGCCGTAGAGCACGTGTATATGCAACCCAACCCTTGCAGCCGCGTGTTATTGCGACACAAGATCGACACTCCAATGCCGCCTCAAACCTCATCGTACATGTCCTCCCTGGCATTTGGAGGCAATTCCCGGCGATGCACCACCGCACATCGAATGCTCGGGGAATAAGCTCTGTCCGAATCTTACCCATGGGGTAGTCGAACGTGG
>JAVRRP010000835.1:0-13526 GCA_036872775.1 Oleoguttula sp. CCFEE 5521 | reverse complement strand
GGTTTGGGAGGAGTTATTTGGGGAGTCGGCGGTGAGGGACTGTGAGGTGAGAGGATTGTGTGTGGGATCGAGATGGCACGAATTGAGAGTCAGACTCGGGAGCTGGTGGCATGGGAAGGCGTTATGGCGTGAGGGCTAGACGACGACTGTATTGTGGTGGCCTGTACGATACCAAAGCCACTTAGGCACAGTGCGCTCTGCTTGGATACGCAATCCATCTCTCCCAGTTCACGATAGTATATCGTGCAGACATACTACTGCCCGTCTAGTTCTGAGACGCGTGTCAACGCGTGGTGAAGGGACTGCTCTGCCGAGGTACCACACAGCTGCCCTCCTCATTGAACCTCACTTACTAAACATCGCACATAGAGCAGCACAGGTAAATAGTAAACCCATTCTTCCCACCTTTCCCCAACCAGTCTCCACACCCATCACACCCTCCTCGCACTCTCGAACAACCTCTAAAACCTTGCTTCCGCCCCCTTCCCAAGAGTACCTACCTGATCACCCTAAGAATCCACATCAGGCACCATGGCGCCCCCACTCCCCATCCCAGACTCCTACGCCTCCCTCCCCCTGACCCAAGTCCGCGTCTCCCACAATCCTCCAACTTCAAAGACGGCGACGAAGGTTCTCACGGTCTCCCTCTCCCGTCCTAATAACTTCAACGCCTTTACCCCGATTATGGAAGCTGAGCTCGTCATGGTGTTTGATACTATCTCCCTCGATCCCCGCGTCAAGGTCGCAATCCTCACTGGCGGTCTGCTGAATGCTAAGGCTGGTTCCCCTCCCGGTATTTCAGGCCCGAGTATTTTCTGCGCCGGCGCGGATCTGGTAAACGGTTTCGGCGACGGGCAAGGGGAGCACCCGAGGGATCATCGCGATGGCGGCGGGAGAGTGGCGCTGGCGATTTACCAGTGTAGAAAAGTCGTCATCGCCGCGCTGAATGGCAGCGCTGTGGGGGTTGGGATTACGATGACGTTGCCCTGTGCTATTCGCGTGGCGTGGGAGGGGGCAAAGGTGGGGTTTGTGTTTGCTAGGAGGGGGATCGTGATGGAGGCTTGTAGTAGCTGGTTTCTGCCGAGACTGATCGGGTGAGTAATGTGCTTGAGAGGAAGTGAAGGGCGTTGGACTAAGACTGAGGTCTAGGATGTCGCGGGCGCTGCATTTGACGACCACAGGTGCGATTTACCCGGCCTCGCATGCTTTGTTCGGAGATCTGTTCACGGAGCTAGTCCCACATCCTACCGCTGTGCTGCCACGCGCCCTAGCGCTAGCCGAGGAGATCGCGGAGAATACTTCCACAGTCAGCTCCTACCTGATGCGCGAGATGATGTACCGCGGCGCCGACTCGCCCGAAGGCCAGCATCTGCTCGACTCGAGGATCATCTACGAGCTTTTCGGCGGGAAGGACAACACGGAAGGTGTCAAGGCTTTCATGCAGAAACGAGATGCTGATTTCAAGGGGACGATGGAGGAGGATGCGCCTGCGAGTTGGCCGTGGTGGGAGAGTGTTGATGTTGCGCAGGCGCGGCAGAGGGAGGGGTATGTGTTCAAGGCGAAGGGGAAGCTGTGATATAGTGAAGGCAATGAATCGAATGCATGAGAACAACACCTACCTCCCAAACTCTTGCGCTCGGAAACTTTACGTCAGGCTCGCTTTATCCGAAGAGTGAACACTCCTGGAAGATTGTAAGCCTACCTACAAGAGTGACCTTGTCACCCACTGTTGGTGAGAGACGCAGATTGGTCGATGGTGTTTTGCGCTGAGCATAGCTCCGTGAGACTTTCGCAAACACGGTAGCATAGTGCTTTACTGCCGTCGGCAAGCTGACAAGCGCATAATCCATATATCAGACTTTTCGAGACGCTGAGGAAGAGCGTGCGAGGCACTTGTCTGCATCGGGTGCTTGAGATTGCCGCGCCCAACGCAAGCCCCTGTGGAGATGGAGATATCTCGGGGCGAACGCCTGCAGGCCATACCGACATGCCGAGTTGTGGATTAGCACTTCGTACTACGACGACTGCCAATGTAGGGGTGGACTTAGTCACGCAGTGTTCCGTGTAGCTTGCAGCGGTCCATGCGTGCCGAGAGATTATCACGTCCTGCTTCCTCAACCCTCACTCTGGACTCGCGGCATTCGAAAGGATCCATGGACTGTCAGTTCTGCCATCTGACTATGCTGCAAACCTAGCCACGGCGCCCAGCATGCGGGCAGGCGATGCCTGTACCCGGAGTAGTGCGCCGGTGCACCCACCCTGTCACCGCAACATCTCAACCACATGGCCTTGAGCATACCTGCATCTCGCCAGCCTGCAGTCCGACGCCTTGCCTCTAGGGGGGGAGGCCGGAAAGAACGACAGCCAGGGATCATGCATCAAAGGCTCAGATACGCGATGTCGCTTGCGTTGTCCCATGCTGTCCTGACCGCCATCTGCGTGATGCTGGAGACCATCTTGCGGTGAGCGAGCTTTGAAGGTCAGAGCCCGGCAGGTGCCCGGCACTGGCATGCAGACACAATCCTTGCTCGGTTGTGTACCCTGCAGGTGCGGCCCGAGCGGCAACGAATCCGAGGCGGCTCTGAAGTACTAGTACCTTAGTGAGCTTGCGGCTCTTGACTCTAAGCGCTCGCTTGGCCACGCACAGTAATATGGTGTCAGCGCATCAGGGCGTGCGAGTCGGCGTGCGGCTTGGTGCTTCCGGCGGCGGCCAGTGTACTAGACAGCAGTCTGCTCCCCGTGTTGTGCGATCACCTGCAATAGCTATGGGCCTCAGTGTGGATCGGCTCCTGGAGATGATTCGCCGAGTAGCATGATGGCCCCGAAGCAGGCATCTGTCAGTGGTTATCGCGAACTTTCGCAGTCCACATTACTCCATAGACCACAAGTCGTGCAACAGCGCACCGCGGTTCGTGAGCTGTTCTTCCCTTCCTCGAGACACTCCCTTGCATCGCCGCATGGCTACATGCCATACGCGCATGGCGGGTTTCGACAGACGGCCCTTGTTCGCGAAGCCAGGTGAATGAACACCACAGGTGGCAAAGCTGCTACCCGGGCCTCGAAGGAGTACAATAGCTGGGCGTGTCGCAGTCTTCCTCATCAAACACATTCCACAAGTCTAACGCCATCTTCCTACTCCCGCGTCTTGCAACAATTGCCTTGGCATACACTTACAAACTCACCTCTTTCCAGAACAAACATCGTCACCATGGTCAGTGGACTGCCAGGACAATGCTTTGTCTACAAGCTGATCGTTCTTCCAGACTGTATCCGACAGCCGTCAGCTGGTGAACTTCTGCTACGAGATCGTACATCGCTACAGCTGCGGTCACACCAAGGTCGAAGGGGCGACCTGTGGCATGAAGAGATCAAAACACGGATGCAACAAACTCGACTCGAAGACAATCTCTCATCCTCAGAAGTGCTCGTCGTGTGGAAGGTCATGAGTGAGTGAGGTCGTTGCGAGATCATCATTGACAGCGCTGACCATAGTAATCTTCAGTAATGGAATAGGACGACCTGCTGTACTTCAAGCGTTGTGGTGGCGTACGGTAGACGGGGCGGTCTCGCGACGGCGGTGGCGATTTGGGCTGGCTACATCGAAAGCTTTAGCTTGCGTAATTGAGACCTGCAAATGTAATTCAACCCCTCGTGTCAAGCACGCCCAAGGCAGATGGGATTCTCGTGATCACTGCTGCGATTCATTGCAGTACCCTATGAGGCCAACGCGCATCGTGTACCTGAGCTGCAGCGTGAATTCGCGCACGTCGCGGTAAGCCGCTCGAGATCATGATTCGCCAGCTCTCACATGACCAGGGAACGCTTGCTATGGTGTTCGGATACTTGCATGGAGTCGCTCGTGCATTGCCGTCATCGCGTGGCCACGGCCGTGACTGGAATATCAACGAGCGACGTTGTACGCCATCAGGGAGATGGAGGCCGGACCGAGTGCCCGTCTATTGATGAAAAAGATATTCGGGAGCACAGAGAGCTTCGTCGATCTCGTCGGTCCGATGATAGTCTACGTGATGGCTAAGTGAATGGAACGTGTCTCGGCACTCTAGATGGAAAGTTCGATGACAGACAACGCCAAGCCCTCGTGACGACCGCATCCTTGGGCTGTTCATCACCACCTGCGCACCATCGTCGACTTCGATGTCCGTCGACATCAACTGGGAGGCCTTGACAGGTGGACCCGATGGCGCAGCGTTGGCGGAGAAGATACGAAGCTTTGTCGACGATCGTTTCCAGCAGATAACATTGCCGAAGCTCATACGCTCCGTCAAAGTCCGAAGCTTCGAATTTGGCACTATACCGCCAGATCTAGCGATCAAGGACATATGCGAGCCGCTGGGCGACTTCTACGAGGGCGATGAGGATGAAGACGATGTCAGCAATGACCAAGGTCCTGTACATGACCAAACCGCTCAACAGCCGGAGCTTTCTGCGCAACGTCTCCAAGAGGCGAGGCACAGATTGAAGACCGAGAATCTTGCGTTCCGAGACTCGAATCAAGCAGGTCCGGAATCGATAGGTAGTGCTCACGTATCTCTTCCTACGACTCCAGGCTTCCTGCACGGCTCGTCGAATCTAGGCTACTTCAATCTCCCTCTGGCTAGTGGCTTCTCCGGCACCACCACGCCACTTGCAGCTGTGGCAGGAGCACGCTTCCAGAATAATGCGAACTCTACCACGTCTCGGCCGGCACAACGACCTCATGGTGACTCCTTCAACTCCATCTCGCCACCGCCGTCAATAACTCCACCCAGCCGACCCACCTCTCGGGATGATGGCTACTTCAACTCCCAGCCGCATGCACAATCCACGCCATCGCACCCTCGTACAGCGACGCCACCTCCAGAACCTGATAGAAGCCCTGAGGATCTTCAGATTGTCTTTCATGCCATCTACTCCGGCGACGTCAAGCTCGCACTCACAGCCGAAGTCTTCCTGGACTATCCCATGCCTAGCTTCGTTGGCATCCCTCTCAAGCTCAACATCACAGGCGTCACATTCGACGGCGTAGGACTGCTAGCCTACATCAAGCGGAAAGCGCATCTCTGCTTTCTTGCACCTGAGGACGCGGAGGCACTGGTCGGAATGGAAGCTGCTACGAACGACATAGACGAGATGAAGGCGGACGATTATGACAACGGCGCTATAAAGTCTCACAGAATCGGGGGGCTCATCGAGCACATTCGGATTGAGAGTGAGATGGGAGAGTCTGAGAGTGGGCGACAGGTGCTCAAGAACGTAGGCAAGATCGAGAAGTTCATTCTGGAGCAGGTGCAGCGGATCTTCGAGGACGAGTTCGTGTATCCGAGTTTCTGGACTATTCTTGTCTGAAGTTGATGAGTTTGGTCGCACACCCACTCACCTAGTTGCCAGTCTGCTCGCTGGGCGCTTACTCCGGTCACTGTTCGGCGCGTCGCATCGGCAGAAGTCTTGATGTTCTTATTGCATCACCGGCACGGCTGCTGGTAGCATCCGCTGCTCTCACCATGTGTTACACGAGACTCGGCAGGGATGCGCTGTCATTGCAGTTTTGTGACACACAAACGCATCAATGCGAACTCATATGCAGTATGACCTCTGTAACTTCACTGAGACTTCCACACCATGCAACGGCAGACTGCATTGACACTTTGGTCTTACGAAGTGGGGTACGTGGACCACGTCGAAGTGGGTGAAGGACTGTGCATGGTCTATACGATGCAGTGGCCGCCGGAAGTCCCTTGAAAGCGCACATGGCCGAAGCTCGCATCGCACAGGAGCGGATGATGGTTCCGACGCAAAGTCCGTTCATGAGCCAGTCCGGCCCGGCTGTCATCGACATGAACTATGTAGCGAGCTCCCTATCCACAGCAGCGAATGCTATGCACACCCTCGTGTAGCGCCAGCAAATGCGAGCTATCCCATGCGCCTCGCTAATTCTGCAAGCAAACATCATCATCATTCTCACCCACGCCCTTCTCAGCCCGTTCACGCCATGCCATGTTCCTCGCTCACAACACCTCTGCAATATTCTGCTTATCAATAACACTCTTCTGGTTATCATCCCGACTCACCCTCCAGTATGTATCCGCAAAGTCACTGCACCCCATATACCGCAAGAAGTCCTCGTCATGCGTGATGACAATGAGCTGAAAATTCTTCTGCAGCTTCCTGCCTTTGATGATCTCCGCCAGACTCTCCGCCAGCGAGCGAATGTTGTCTTTGTCCAGATTCGTCGTCGGCTCATCCAGCGCAATCAGTCCGCAGTTGACACCGAAGCACTCTGCGAGCGCAAGGCGGATGATTATGGAGGCCAGCACTTTCTGCCCAGCGGAGCATCGTCCACGCATGTCCATCTCGGCGTCGGATTTGATCATGCATACGCGGTAGTTGTAGCTCTTCCGTGCGCCTGCAGTCTCGTTCTCGGATTTGATGAGGATCGTGTCGACGTCTGTGCCTTGGTAGGTCTTGCGCCAAAGCTCGTCGATGATGCGGTTGATCTCCTCCATCTTGAGAGAGTGGTACTTCATGATTGCTTTGTCGAGAGCGCCGCCGTAGCGCGAGAGGTCTTCGATGCAAGCTTTGGTCGTTTCGACGTTGATGTGGGCTAACTTGTAGTCACGGGCTGCGGACTTGAATTCCGACTCGAAATCGTCGATCAGGCTTCTCAGTTGGTCGTCCTTGGATTTGCACTGGCCGACTATGCTGGCTTGTTCGGCAGCAAGCTTGTTGCGCTCCAGTTGACAATGATTAGCTTCTTTCGTGGCACGAGTCTTATCGGCTTCGGCATTCGTGGCCTCGAGCGCCTTGATCTGCTCGCGCACCGCGAGCAGGGCACTGCGGTCTCGGCGGTAGCGCTGGTTGTCGGCAATGCTGCGCTTTGTATCGTCATGGCTGCGAAGGGTGTCCTCAAGCTTTTTGATGTGGCGAGTAATCTTCTGTTGCTCCGTCTCGAGACGTGCGACCTCGGCCTTGAGGCTCTCGACTTGCTGCTTTCCGCGCTTGAGCTGCGAAGGGCCGTCACGCTCAATGTAGGCCTGGATCTCCTCATCGGCCATCTTCAGCTGATTGAGACTTGTATTGAGTCGACTGGTCTGGGCCTGTAGCTCACGGTCTCGCTCGGCGCCACGCTCCGAGATGTCATCGTACTTCTCCTGCGCCTGTGCGAGCTGCGGGCCAAGCTTCTCGATCTCCTGATCTGCAGTCTTCGCCGCCGCGCGCTGCTCTTTATTCGCGTTGTTGACATCGTCGACCTGAGTCTCGAGCGATCGCTTTTCCTTGAGCTGATATCTGGCGTTGTCGAGCTTGCTGCGGATGTCTCGCATCTCAAGTTCGAGGGTGTTGACATTGCTCCGTGCGCGATCTCGCTCAGCCGTCAATTTCGTGAGCTGAACTTTCGCTGCCTTAGCCTCTTCGTTCACCTTCTTGATCTCATCTCGGATCATCTCAAGCCCACGCGACAGCCCGGCAGCCTTCTGCTTCGCGACGAGCTCGGGGATCTGTGACTGAAAGCCGGTAATCTCGCCGTAATATTTGGCAATGGTCTGGACCGTACGCGACATCGCCTCGACTTCCCTGCGAGCTCGTGTGGCCTCAATCACAGCTTCCTCTTGCTGCTCGAGCTGCTGATCGGTCTTCGACCGCTCCTCGGAGAGCTGGCGCTCTTCCTTGTCGAGCTGAGGAATCTCTTTCTCCTTGATACGCTCCCAAGTGTCGAAGTCAGTGCCTACATCTCGTGCAGCCTTCAGCTGCTGCTCGAGCTCACCAAGCTGGGACACATCACTTGCGTCGAACTGCGCTAAATACTTGCGCACATTCTTCAGCATGCTGTCTCTCTCTTTCTCGTTCTTGAACCCACGCATGCAAGTATTGCAGGCCATGTGGTCGGTGGCAACTGTTGTACACTTCTCCAGATATTGCTTGATGACCTTGAAGGAATCTGCATCTGACTTTGCAAGGCTGTGATTGCGCTCCAGATCATTCAGCTCGTGATTGTATTCTTCCGGTTCGCAATCCACGGCATTGCGGATCTTCTCAGCTGCGCTATCGATGGCGCGACGCTTCCCTTGGAGATCAGAACGCAGTGTCTTCAGCTGGAAGTCGAGTTGCTGAAGCTCTCTCGCTGTGCCATCACGCTGTTTCTCTGCATCAGCTACAGATGTGGTCTTCTCCTCTAGGCTGCGCTGAAATGCTGCCTCGACAGTGGCCGGCTGCCAGTCAGTCCCGACCACGGCAGCGATCCTGTCACCGTGAGCGCCCTGCATCGTGTTCAGTGCATGCTGTCGCTCCTTTAATTCCTTCTGTACGAAGTCCAGCCTGGCCGAGTCGCCTGCTTGGCGTGTACCTTCGACCAACTCAAGATCAAGTGCTTCTTTGCGCTCATCGCTGACTCGCAAATCCTTCTCAGCCTTCTTGATCTCCGCTTCCCAATAGGCGCCCTCAAGCCCGGCCTTGCTGGCCTCTAATCTGCTCTCAGTATCTTGCAGGTGCGTCTCCATGGCAGCCTTGCCACCCTCGTCGATGCTAATCTTATTGAGTTGACCTTGAAGAGTGGCGACTCTGCGGTCATTCGCTGCGGTGGCCTGGCGTGCGCTCTCCTTGCGTGAGCTCAGAGCGGATCGACTCTCGTTGATCTGGGTCAGCACCCTTTGAGCACCTTGCAACTCTTCCGCTGTCTCACGCCTAGCTCTCTCGAATGCAGCGTTCTGGTCTCGTGCCATCTTGGTGATCCGCTCCATGAACACTCTGACTTCGTCATCGCTGACTTGGAGGTCGTATCCGCGAATACTGTGAGTGCGCGCTGCCTCCTTCACAAGGCGTTCACGACTTACGACCTGCTCATCGTACCGCTGCTTCTGCGCTTCGTAGGTGCCACACTCACGCTCCTTAGCAACAACGCCATTACGACCTTGACCGATCTCGCCGTTGAGCTCCGTCCATCGCGACTTCTGGACACGCACCTCTTCCTCGTCAGCACCGACTTGCTCCTCAAACTGCTCGAACATTCTCTGAAGCTCGCCATCGCTCTTATCAAGCTCCGTCATGTGCTCGCGAAGAGACTGCACACTTTCCTCCTTCGTGCGCTCTTCAATACGCTTGCCCTCAAGCTGACCAACGATCTGACCAGCCTCCTCAGCTAGCTTCCAGGCACCTTCTGATTTCCTCGTCACCTCACGGATCCTCTCGCCAAGATCTGTGGTCTGGTTGGTCAAATTCTCGATCTCGTCTGAAAGCTTGATCTGCGTCTTCTGAGATTTCTCCGCTGACTCTTTCTGCTTCTTCAAATGCACCTCTCCTTCGCGGAACTTGATGAGGTTCTCGCCTTGTTTCTTCTTCAGCAGCTTGATATTGTCGATGGCCTTAGAGTACTTCTCTGCTTCGAAAATCAAATCGAACTTCTCCTTGAGATCCTTTGGTGTAGACATTGGCCAGAGTGATTCATCCTGATGGCAAAAGACCACGAAGTCCAAGACTGCTTTACTAACACCAAGATACTGCGGCATCATCGCGTTGACGTCTGCAACACGAGAACTCACTGACAGCTTCTCGCCGGCACGGACCATTGTAATGTTGCTCTCCAAAGCCTTGACACTGCGCGTAGCTTTCTTCACGGTGAGCATCAGATTGCGAGTAACAACGTTCCTGGAGCCGTCGACAGCCTTGAAGCTAAGCTTGACCTGAGCCATGACCTCTTTCTCATGGCACAAGTTGGGGTCATGAATCCATGCTGCACCCTTGGAGCAATTTGGTGGCAACTCGCCAGCTGTGGCATACTTGAGGCATTCGATGATGGTAGTCTTTCCGGAGCCGTTCGTCCCGACGATGAGAGTGAGTGGAGAGCTGAAGGCGATCGTAGTGGTGTGCGTGTTGTCGAACGATCTCACCCCCAAGATACTGAGCTTGTCGATTTGAGACATCGCTCAGTTTACCAAGGACGTCCAAGTAAGGTTGCTTTCCCCCTTCAAGGGCTTCTCAGAGCCTTCTACCTAGATTTACATGCAAGTCCACAGCTGACAGTAGACCAGCGGTGTAATACGAGAGATCCAGGGCAGCGACATGGAGCGAAGTCCAGCTAAGGTGTTAGGGTATCAGGCAGACGCGGTCTTGACGCGAACTCATGTGCTTTCGGATGCCGGCAGCTCCCGCTCCGAAAACTAGTACCCGCTGCCAGCCGAGTCTGACCTGAAAAGTGGAGACGGCATCATCGACGATTTGAAGCTCCTCGATCTTGCTGCCAAATTCTGGGCCTCGCTGCGGTCTATGGTGATCGAGAAGTCAGCGTGCTATCGATTCGGAGTTTACTCCCAGACTAACGGCGCTACGCATGCACAGATGCCACTGATCGCGATTCTCCACTCGCAACGACCGAGCCAGAACAGGTACAACGCGACGGGGGATTGGTGGTGATATCCCACAGGCGCGGCTGGGCACTGCGGCCATGTATCCGCAGCATGGTCAGCAGCAGCATCACCCAGGCGTGGGTCAGTCACAGAACGTACGACCGTCTCGTTTCCTTCTCTCCCTTGCATCATCATCATATCGTGAACCCAATCTCGTTTCCCATAGGCGTTTAGGAGGCATCAGACCATCCCAACGCGTCGCATCGGCGATGGAGAGCAGCATGCTGACGGGCATCTGCAGTTGGCCGGAGGGCCGGGTCTGTCCCTTGACCAGAGCGCCGACTTGATGGGCTTTGACATGGACTTGTCGTTGCCCATGGATCTCGATCTGGACCTTGCTAATTCGAATGCGCTTGCCGGCAATGACCCGTCTTCCCTACATAATCTAGGTGCTGCTGGTTCCAATGCCCTTGCATCGCAGAATATGGGCGGTCTCCATATTCCTCAGCTTCAACAGCAACAAGATGTACCCACGACTGGTGCGGGCGCCGGTCCACTCCCTGCTGGCTTCGGCTTGATGCCCATAGCCAGCACGAGTACGCTCACAGAGTTCACCAAGCGGCGCAATTGGTCGCAGAGGGTCATTGAAGAGCTCAAAGACCTGCTGCACATCTTGACGCCAGATGGACGCATACTGTACGTTTCGCCATCATGTCGAGCTCTCACGGGCCACGAACCAGCTTCCATCATTGGCAAGTTCATGGGAGAGTATGTGCACCCTGATGACAGTGGTATATTCATGCGAGAATTCAATGAGAGCATAGCAAGTGGGAATCCCTTGAGGTTCTTCTACCGCTTCAAGAAGGAGGATGGTGACTACATGATCTTCGAGTGCGACGGTCATCCTCACATCACCCCTGGTGAGCATAGTGGTAATCAGCCCTCCACATATGGCCAGAGCCCGATACAGCAATCTCAGATGGCTTCACCTGGGATCTGTCGTGGCTTCTTCATGATGGCTAGACCGTATCCGACCAAGAACGCAGCTCTTCTTGACTCTTTCCTCGAGCACAAGATCGAGAACGAACGTCTGATGAAACGCATTGAGGAGCTCAAGCGCGAAGAAGCAGACGAGACCGCAGAGCAGGATCGTCTGTATCGCGAACAGATCAGCGGCAGCGCAACAGGCGCAACATCTGAAGTACCCTCCCGGAATCCCGATGACCAGTTAAACCGAACACCTGTGGCGCAACCTACACCGAATTATCAAGGCATGCCGCCTCCAGCCAAACCTACAATCTCCAACACCGCTCTAACTCGCCAGAACCTCGACTCCGCACTCTCCGCCCAACGCCCAGACTCCATAGCAGACAAAATGTCCCGCTACGAAGCAAATTCAAACCATCTCGAATCGATCGAGCTCCTCACCGGCCTACGCTACCGCGACGGCGAGCGCAGTCACGGCATAAGCACCGGCGACACCTCACCCGCCCTCATCCGCGGCGACGCAGGCATAGCGATCCTCCTGGATCGCGACCGCGAGTCCAACAAGAAGGAGAAGAAAAAGCTTAAAGTCGCAGACGAGTATGTCTGTGCTGACTGCGGCACGCTAGACAGTCCGGAGTGGCGGAAAGGGCCTAAGGGGCCGAAGACGCTGTGTAATGCTTGTGGATTGCGGTGGGCGAAGAAGGAGAAGAAGAGGAGTGGGGTTGGGGATGATGGATTAGATGATGAGATGGGCATGGCAACGCCGCTTTCGGGGCAGGCGGCTTTTGGCGGGCAACCACCGATGGGGAATGTAGGGATGCAGCCGCCATTGCCGATTGGGTTGCCTCGACATCAGAGCTCGGGGAGCATGAGTCAGTGAGGAGGGTGCATTGATGATGAGAAGCTAAAGACCGTGTAGTGATTGTGGAGAAGTGACGGGACAGGCTATTGAACGATACCCAGGCATTCGTGTTCATGTACATACTGCTTACAATCAAATCATGAGTGAATACTGCATGTGTCGTGGAGCATCACCGACCTTCTGCCCTTCGCCATCCCCATCCGCACACAGGACTTCAGCACATAGGGTCACATCGCATCTGCACCCCATTTTACGATCGTGATGATTGATATCATGAGTCGAGGGACGCTGAGAAGCTACAGCTCAGATCGAGGCGCAGCAGAGAGCGTGCGGCACATGAGCCCATTCGCCAGTGAGCATGCTGCTCAACGATATCATGCATGCACGGTTAATGCCGCCGGCTTTTTGTCACCCTGGATTGCCATCTCTTTTGATCGCATCATTGCTTCATGCGCTCTTCGCGTCCTCGTTATCGGCCTCCACAGAAGTGGTAGCTTGTTCAACGAACTCGTGTGGTTGAAACACAGACGACTAGACGCGGTGCCAGCCTTGAGCCCACTGTGACATGCGATCGACCATTCGCTTCCCAGACGTGCCAGATCGTCCGCATACCTATTACCTAGAATTCCACTGTGGCCTTTGATGAGGTTGACGTCGATCTGCACGTCACCATCAATCAGTGTGCGCATCAAGCGCACGCTTCTGCGTTCCGGGTCTCTATACAGCAGACAAGCGGCAATAAAGTCGACTTCTTTTCGCGCCTTGGCATAGCTGGAGTCAGTCCAGATCGTGACTTTCGACAGTGCGGTCGATGAATGCGTTTCAAACGCAAGTTCCAAGGCTTCATCAATGGCAAAGGACTCCGCATCGTTATTGTCAATCTGATCGCCTCTATAACCGACAGCGCAACAGAGGCCCTTCCATCCACGAGCGGTCCGCCAAGCCAAGCCAAAGCCAAGCGCTCGCGGGACCACAGCATGCTTGAGAACGATCATCGAGCCATCCGTGTAAGTATGTAGTTCAGATGATAGTGGAGGCCCAGTCGTGGGCGTGAAAGGTGGCGGAGCAGGATTGAGTGCTGGATTGCTTGGTTGCGGCTGAAGACGCCGCGCCGGCCAAGGCAAGCCAGTCCCATTTGCCACTTCGGCAAGTTTCCGTGCCTCTTCCTGAGCGCGCTTCTTAGCCTTCAACCACTTTGTCCTTTTCCTCTTGGAAGGTTTGACGCCATCCTGATTTTCCCGTTTCTCAGTTTGCTTGGTAAATGCTTCAGAGAACCTACGTTTCGGCGCACGTGGAACTGCTAAAGAGGCTGATCGAGGTGGAGAGACGTGGGCTGCAGCAAG
>JAVRRP010000834.1:0-13529 GCA_036872775.1 Oleoguttula sp. CCFEE 5521 | reverse complement strand
AGTTTGCGGATGTTCCACCTTCTGGAGGCGGATTGTACAGTAGCGGCTCCGCGTTGACGATGGCTAGGTTCGGAATCTGCTGTTCACGGAGTCGGATCTAGTAGTATGAGCAAGTAAGTCACGTCTCGAATTGTATCTGTTCACCCCTACAACTCCATCTCGACCGCATTTCCTCCCAAGTAAGGCTGATATTCAAGACCTTCATAATCCAACGTCAACCACCTCATAAGTAGTGCCACGATGTCAATGACCGACATGTCCGGCATGGACATGACTACCGCAACCTCTTCAATGGCCATGGCCTCCTCCACCGCCTCAACAGGACACGGCATGTCCGGCATGGCCTCCACAAGCAGCATGATGGGCATGTCCGATATGATGATGACCTTCTTCTCCTCAAACACGACGCCACTATTTTCGATGACCTGGACTCCAGCCAATATGGGACAGTACGCCGGGACTTGTCTTTTCTTGATCGCCTTCGCTCTCATCTTCCGAACTTTGATCGCGATCCGGTGCAACTTCACGCTGCTGTGGGTGCAGTGGACGAGGCATGAGGCACCGATGGGATCTTACAGATCGGACGAGAATTTGTTGAAGGGAGCGAGACGGCCGTGGAGGGTCAACGAGGCAGCCGCGAGGGCGACGCTTGATACGATGTTGGCGGGTGTGAGCTATCTACTGTAAGTGTAATGATGATCTCTGACGAGTGAATGCCGGCTGACGTTTGTACAGTATGATAGCAGTGATGACTATGAACGTTGGCTACTTCTTGTCAGTCCTCGGGGGTACATTCCTGGGTAGCTTCATACTCGGTAGCTGGGGCGCCGCAGCTGCGCAATGATAGTCAAGCAAGTCAAAGCCTGACAACTCCCAATAATGTCGATCCCAATACTGTCCGGCGGATGCGATTGTCACGCCCATAGCCCGAGAGTTCGTCATCATCGCGCTTGCCTTCTCCCGCATTCTCGATGCCGTGCCAGTGGAAGCGTGCCTCAGTCGATGCCAGGGCCATTGAGGCCATCCTCAATCTTGAGTGCCAGACTCATCAGCGTCTTCGCATCCTCAGGATCATGCACATACACACTCCTCGCCTCCTCCAGCAGCCGCTCTGCCTTCGCGAGAGAAGCCTCGCGGACGGACTCGGGGATCCCAGGCACATCACTGTAGGTGACCATCGTGCCAAGAGCAATGTGGACCTGGATCTGCCAGCAGAGCGGCAAATCAGGCTTCTGGAGGAACCTTATCAGGTTGGTGGCGGTTCGCCGCTCCGCTTAGCACTGCGATTTGAGTCAGTAAGGGTTGCGCGCACAGGTCGACCGGCTACAAACCACATAGTAGTCCCACTTGAACGCTTTATGATCGGCGGTGATTGTGGGCTTCACGGTCCGGTCGGCAAGAGCATCTTGAGTCGATGCTTCTGCCCCTTTCGGAGCCTCGTCTGCCACCTGATCCTTGTTGTCGATTGGAACCTCTGGGCATGTATTGGCATTCACATTGCTGCCTAAGATGTGCCAGGAAAAGGAATCACAAAGGCGCGAGTGATCTCACCTATCGTTGTGTCCGCCATCTCAGTTACGTTCTCTGACATGTTGGCGGCCCCAGCATCACTGGAGTCTAGTCTGTCTTCAGTCCCGAATAGACTCGCGCCGAAGTCGTTCGCGGCCTCCAGTATGACCATCCTCTCATCAAGCAGCTTCTGCCCGTCGTTCTCGCGCGGGTTGGACATTTTGGCTTTAGTCTGCTCAGGAATGGAGTAAGTGTATGAGAATACGATGTCGTGGGAATTGATACCAAATGTGCGCCAGCTGACAAACAAAAGCAAGTCTTGGAAGGTACAGTGAGGGCAGGTCGCTCCTCCCTCATCACCAGTGATCCTTCACTGCCCAGACCAACGACCCAACCCTGTCACGCCGACAGGGGCTAGGCATCCGACGTTGCGGCGGCCAGCTAGACAAACGAAGTGACCAAAAGATCGCAAACAAGCGAGACCGTATACTCAGCAAAGATCGTGATCATTCAAGCCAACTACGTACCATCGCCAACGAGCACGCTCTCATCCCTCCCTTCGCTCATTAGCGATCTCCTCATACCACTTCCCATGCCCCCCCAAATCCACCCTCCTAATCCCCTCCAACAACTCCACCACATCCCCCACCTGCTGCACAAACTCGCCCAACCCACAACTCCCCAACACCTGACTAGCCGAGCTCGCCGCCCGAACCTTTTCAGCTGCACTACTCGCACTAAGCCTCGCGTGAATATGTGACTTGAGTCGTTGGTAGATAACGCGGAGCACGGGGTCCGTGAGATTACAATCCGCGGCCTGCGCGAAGAAGCGCGAGATAGTGGACGCGAGGTGAGTTTTAGTGGAGGGCGGCATGTTGGTGGCTGATTCGAGGATTGAGAAGGCTTTTGTTTCCGGCGGTGTTGGGGGGATATCGGAAGGTGGCGGGTAGGGGTCTGCGGCGTAGCCTTCTGATTCGATGAGCTTCAGCAGACGCGCGCCTTGGGCCGCCCAGGGACTGCGGACGTCGCGTTTTAGGAGGTTCTTGGCTGTGAGGAAGATGGCGCCGACGACTGCTATGCAGAGCGTCATTTCGCGGATGGATTTCAGACGCTGGTGATCGAGGAGAAGGGTGTCGGGGACGTCGTCGATGGTGAGGGGATGTTGGGCTATTGCTAGGTCGACTAGAGCTTTGGTGTAGACTTGGGTTGATGTTGGTCTGTCCTCTCCTCCGCGGACGTTGTCAGGGTCGCGGCGATCGGCTTCGGCCAGGAGCTGGTCTTCTGCTGCGCGCCAGAGCTGTCGTACGTGGTCTAAGGAGACCGCGCCGAATTCGAGATCTTTTTCGAAGAGTCGGCTTTCATAGCCGAAAGCTTCCCCGATCAGTGTCGGAGCGGCCTGCATGATCATGAAATTGGAGTAGTCTAGTGAGAGGCTGTCGACCATGCGCAACAGGCAGAAGAGCTTCTCGATCATGATGGATAGTTCGTCGGACTCGCCGGACTCGGTCATTGCGTCTCCGCGCAATCGGTCGACCAGCAGCTTGACTTCCTGATCTCGGAAAGGCGCGCAGAGCTTTGGTAGGATGTTCGCCATGAAGCTGAAGAAGCCATCGTAGCTGAATATGCCTTGCTCACACTGCTGACGGATCTGCTCGCTGTTGAGCGTGTCATTAATCAGCGTGTACATGCTGTTGCCTGGCTTGAGCATGCGCAACAGCTTCTCACGAACGTTCTCGGCAGCGGAAACTGTCCACACTGCACCTTGACCAGCCGCGAAGGCTTGCATCATACTATCGCAGAGAGTTCTGTAGATGTGATCGCGAATATTCGCATTCATGTCATCCTCTTCAAGTCGGAAGTCCTTGTTGATTGCAAGCTCATGCGTTAAGACGCGATTCGATGGCATGGGTGTGAAGATCTTACCAAGCTCGCCAGACACCTGAGGCGGCGCGATGTCTACGATTGGATCACTGCTTTCGCCCTCGCTATCACTTGCGTGCGCCGTTGCAAGAGGTTTTGCGTCTGCTGCAAGTCCGCGTGGTCGCACTTCAGCAGCAGCGCGCTTCTTCGGCCGCCGTCGTCGGCTCTCGCGAATAGCTTTCTTGATCATGGCATCCGCCGCATCGCGGCCTGCTAACTTTTGGATTCTGCTGAGAAGCTTGACCTGATTGTCGCGGATGCCTTCTCGGAAGTCGTTCGCGACTTCGCCACGCGAGTCGTCTTTGACTGTCTGCCAAATTGCGTCAAGCTCCACGAAAGACGCAAGCATGCCCTCGACCAGGACTGAGGAGTCTTGCAATCGCCATGCTGCGAAGGCTGAGGTGTAGTCTGAGTAGCATTGCGACAGCGACTCGAGCTCGATGGAGCTGATGTTGTAGTTGTTGCGAGAATTGAGCTTGTTGAGACTCTGTTCGAAGCCCTCGATCACAGCGCTGGCCTTCTCGATCAGATCAAGCTCCTGAGCGCCATTCCTACTGTTGAGCACTGCCACTGGGTGTGCAGTCACCATGTACGCCGACAAGAAGGTGCGAGTGCTGAGGTCGTCATGCTGGTCTGCCAGACCAATTTGCGTCAGCAGTCCAGTGGTCGTCGAGATGACGTCTTTATTGGCAACTTGGGCAGACATTTCCTCAAACTCTGAGTCCCGCACATGCGCCGCGTCGATCTGTAAGGCCTTGAAGGCTTTGATCACAGCGCATCTTCGACCCAGCCGCCATGCACGCTGTATGCGACACGCTGCGGCCTCATCACTGAGTACACGCGAGCCCGCTGGACCGTCCGCTGCCACTATTCCATCGTCACCCGGTACATCTTCGTCCACAATCGCAAGCTGCTTGGCTGTACTGTCTGCCCTGCGCACTCGCCTCTGATGCAAGTTCCGCTGATACTCAGCCCTCCTCTTCTCCACCTCAGCATGCCTCTCCTCCATCTCCCGCTTCGCCTTCTCCTCTTCCAGCCTCTTCCTTTCCTTCACAGCCTCAGCTACGTGCCTCGCATGCGCCACCTCCTCAGCACACGCTGCTGCTACTTTCGCCAAGTACTTCTCCTTCGCGAGTTGCGCCGCTAGTGCCCTCTCCTCGCTTGCGCTGTTGTTGCCCCGAGGTGCAGCTTTGAGCATCAGGCACCTCTCCCGTACTGCCTCAGCGTGCGCTGCTCGGTCTGCGAGTCGTGCTCTGCGGTCCTCCAGGTAAGATGCCCTCCGCAGCTGGTGCGCGATTGAGTGGGATCGCATCCGCAAGCCGCCTGGCGCAGAGCTTCGCCTTGAGATCGACGAAGCGCGCGAGTGTGCTGAGGATAGACTGTTCCGTCGAGACGAGGCAGCCGAGGACTTGCGCCGGAGATTTGCAGCACTGCGATAGAAGCGAGCGGCGAGATGTGCAGGCGGCGCGTGGACTGCTCCAGCGTCCTCAATGATCATGTTGTCGTCCTCGGTCATTGTGTCGTCGGCAGGTTCCTCCATACTCGGATCAGCTGCGGGCCCGCCCATGGTGTCTTTGTTCGGTGCCTTGTGTGATGATGTGTTAGTCGTCCACGCGTCGACAAGGCCGCCGGATGCGGAATGAAGGTCGTCAAGTCGTGAGTATGAAATGTATAGATATGATGGTAGAGTCATAGGATATGAATGCGCGAGTAAGAAAGGAAGGAAATGTCAGTGGCTGGATATGGTCAGCAAGCACGACACACTGTCACATGTCGTCAATGTCGTCGGGAAGGCGCCATGTGGGAGTAGCCGGCGACGCTCGTGGGGTGGGATCAGGCTGACAAAGCCGCCACCTCATGCTCGTCACAACTTTGACTCCTTCCGTGCAAAAATAATCTAAGACCTCCAGCCTACTATCGGGGTGCCGCCAGTGGCTGCTCCCGTCTCAGCAGCGGGTGCATACAGTGACGATGTAACACACGCATTGGCGAGGATAGTAGCATCAGATACCACCAGGCCAAGTGACGGAATGGACCCCGAAGTCGAGGTCACAAATCTGTCGACACCCGCAACATGGACTGAATGCTAGCGCGTTCGCTGCCGCGATTCAAGCCGCTGAGCGTCCCTTAGCCTGGCAGTAGGGCGTAGTAGAGCTTCATTTCCCTTGCTTGAGCTTCGCTTTCTTTCTCTCGACTGCGTCTCGCATCTCACAGAGAACTGTCCGTCTTTCCATCACCCTCCTTTTACCTCACAGTCATGGCAACCCAATGGTCCGAGATCGCCCTCAGCGGCTGGCTGATCAAGTACGAGCTCCTCAGAGCAAAGCCCAACGCCAGGGTCCTCACCTCTCGAACCATCGTCTTCGTCCATGGAACACCCTGGAGCAGCGCCATGTTCCGCCCTATCGCCACAGTCCTCCACGAAGTCCACAATTGCAACGTCCTCCTCTACGACCTGGGGGGCTATGGCGACTCCCAGAGTCTAGATCCCGCCGCTGCCTCTACCCAAGACGCCAAAGGCTTCACCGGCTCCACCTCAGTCCGCACCCAAGCCGACATCCTTGCTGCACTTCTCCAGCACGTGGACCTCACTGGCTCTTCGCATGGGAATAGCCCTCACGTGATAGCTCACGATATAGCCGGCGCTATCGCCCTGCGCGCTCACCTGCTCAATGGCGCGAAGTACGCTAGTTTGATGTGCCTAGATACAAATGTTTTGTTGCCTTGGGGAGACGGCTTCTACCAGCTCTGCCGCTCCGAGAGCAAAGTCTTCACCCGACTTCCCGGCCCAATCTACGAAGCAATGCTGAAAGCCGTAGTCCGCAGCGCCTGCGTCACACCTCACGGCCAGGCCTGGGAACCTGTCCTTACTGCGCCATGGCTCGACAATTCCAGCACCGGCGAGGTACAGTCAGCACAGTCCAGCTTTGTGCGCCAGATCGCGCAGGCTGACGACGGGGATGTGGCGGAGATGCTGGAGAAGAAACCTTACAGTGAGGTTGGGTGTCTAGTCAGGGTACTGTGGGGTGAGCAGGATGCTTGGATTCCGAGAGGGAAGATGGAGAAGATGGCTGGGATGTTGGGAGGTAAGTTGGATGGGTTTGTGGTTGTCCCGGAGGCAGGGCATTTGGTTATGTTGGATCAGCCGGAGAGGGTCACCGCGGAGGTCGTGAAGTGGATTGGGGAGAACAGTTGATGGTGCAGACTACCTCCACTCCCTATGTTATAGACTGTAGTGATGCGGCGTGTAGTCTTGCATTGCTGTCTTTGGTTGATGTATGTAGCCTGAGGCTGCAAGGCGACAATTTTAGCACCTCAGCTCAAGTCGACACGTATTGTTTCGATCTTGCACTACACCGATCTGTCCTTCCTTCTCTCCATGGCGTCTTTCCGCAATCATGCCTGGCTACTAATAGCTCTGCCTCCAACATTACTCTGGTTCACCGCCGTGAACACTGTAGTTCCCGACCCTTACCTCGTAGGTCCACGTAGCACTTCCGAAAGGTAGGTCCAGAACACCCTTCTCATATCTGATCTCAGGACGAAGTCTTCCACGTACCTCAAGCAAAGCAATATTGCGATGGCAGATTCCTGCATTGGAATCCCAAAATCACTACGCCGCCTGGGCTGTACTTCATCTCGTATTCCTTGAAATCCGTGCTTGGGTGCAGCACGACAGGCTTGCGGGCGACGAATTTACTGTGCACTTTGGCGCTGGCCTGGATCCTACAGCGGATCTATGCTCGTCGGTCTGAACAAAGGTATGGTGGGCCAGGTGTTCGGCTGGCCGCGCACAGCGCGCTGAACACTGTGCTGTTCCCACCACTGTTCTTCTTCTCAGCGCTGTACTATACCGACTTACTCTCCACTCTCGCCGTAGCGCTATTCTACAATTCTTTCACGGCCACAGACCGTAGCTCCCTTCCCTCACGCAATCAGCGACGCAATATCAGATTGGTATTCTACGGACTGCTAGCGGTGCTGTTCCGGCAGACGAACATTTTCTGGGTTGCGATCTTCCCTGCCGGTTCTCTGCTGGTCAGGGAGCTGGATCGCGGTCACGCGGTTGTCAAGGACTCGATGTATCGTGGAGTAGCTGGGTTTGGAGATAGCTGGCTGAGTATCGCGAGGACGAGCTGGAAGATGGAGGTGCTGTACGATCCGCCTGTGCAGAACGCCAGTCTCGAGGGTGAGATTTTACACATGTTTATGCCTTGAGTGAGACTGACGACGTGTGATCAGACTACGTAAAATGCCTCCTCTCACTAGCCACACTCGTCCTCAAGCTTCCAACGCAGCCATCGTGGGTCTTTGGACTGCTGGGCGCAGTTCTCCCATTCCTGGTAATCCTCCTCCACTTCGCCCTCTTCGTCCTCTTCAACGGCGGTGTAGTCCTAGGCGACAAATCCAACCATGTCGCCACGCTCCACACGCCGCAACTCCTCTACCTCTGGCCCTTTCTCCTCTTCTTCAGCTGGCCGTTCGTCCTTCCGCACCTCATCGCCCCGCCTCTAGAATTCTTGCAACGCTTCACCCCTCATATCCGACGACTCATGCACATAGGGCCAAGCACCACGCGCTTACCGAGGATCAGCGTCCTCGTCGGCTTCACAGCTTTAGCGCTAGCTATGGTCCGCTACAACACGATCGTCCACCCCTTCACCCTAGCAGACAACAGACACTACGTCTTCTACGTCTTCCGCCTGCTCATGCGACCGTGGTGGATACGCTACCTCGCTGCGCCAATCTACATCCTTTCTGCTTGGGGCTGTGTGCAAGCGCTCGGCGGACCGCCAGTCGAAGCACAAGCTGCACTCGCCCAGAACGACGTCGCTGCGAAGTCGACTGCTTCTCCGACACCAGCACAAGGCCCGAACGTCTCGTTTCTGCTCATCTGGCTCGCAACGACAGCACTAAATCTCGTTACCGCACCGCTGGTCGAGCCGCGGTACTTCATCTTGCCGTGGCTATTCTGGCGACTGCACATCCCGACATCGGCTCGACACCCCAGAACCGGCTCCGCCCCACACTCGACGGAAAGAAAGCTGGCAAAACGGTATGACACGGGACTTTGGCTGGAAACCGCGTGGTTCCTCGCCTTGAACGCTGTGACGGGATACATGTTCCTCTACCGAGGCTTCGCGTGGGAGAGCGAGAAGGGCAAGGTGCAGAGGTTCATGTGGTAAGGTGGACATTTGTGATGAGCAGCCGCGTAGCAAACAGCATTCGAAGCACGAATGTAATGTGGCCGAGAAGCATCGAATAGTTCGAACGTACTTTCGATCCTGCTTTTGGCGCAGTCTCCGCGACGCTACATACACTGCTTCATCCTGACATAGCCAATGCAGCTCTAGCCTACATCTTGCCTCCAAGTCTTATCCTGCTTTCATTCTCCAACACATACGCCACCCTCTACACCCTATACATCCCTCCTCCCTCTCAGTCCAATGGCTCACTTCCCCGCGCCAGCCGCAGTCTCAACAGGCAGATCCGGATGTCCCCCAAACCCTCCGCGAAACGCAAAGGGCGTGCTCTTCCAGAACAGATCAATGCGCGAGAAGTCCTTACCCGCAGGCATGGGCGGCGCCATGTCGTCTTGCCCAGACTTGAATCGCTCGGTTATAGCCCTGCTAGTCTTCGGACGTTCATCGTTGGTCTGTGTACTACCGTGCGTGGTCAATCGCCGGTTGTTGGCCTCCATTGTCTTCGGTCTGAGCAGATCGTCCTGTCGAGGCTCGAGGATGAGACTTCGACGGTGGAAACTCCCGACTAGCGCATCGGTCGCATCGCCCATGTGGTCCATGTAGGCTTCAAGCCAAATCTGCAACTCCGGCACCGCGCGCAACGGGTAAGGCGTCTGGAACCGCTGGATCTGCGTCACGATCCTCGCCATCCGCGCGTACTTGTCGAAATTGATTACGACTGTAGCAGCCTCAGTCGCCGAGCCACCGGGTGAAGATCGCGGGATCTGCCTGGTGGCGAGATTCCCAGCATCGATGAACGTCATATCCTGTAGATAGATGCCCATGAAGGGTATGCAAGGTGCTTGCGCGTCGTCGACCTGCCGGCGGAGTGAAGCGTAATTTTGGCTGACGTCTATGATGGTCTTGAGCTCGGCGAAGCGAATCTTGGTCTTCTTGGAGACGAGTTCCCAGGTCCGCTTCAGGCGCTGTAGCATGGAGGAATCGAGGGAGGCAACGACGGCCATGAGAGACTCGTAGTTGTGCTGGTCTTGTAGCGCGGCGGCCACTTTGATCCAGTGCTTGATCACCAGAGCGCGTTTCTTAGCTTCGGTCGGAGAGAGCACGGTGTCTCCTACGACGTGCGCGAGCTCCGTGGAGATGCTGGAGACGCTGCGGAGATTTACGCCGCGGGTCGAGGACTTCTTGTTCCATTCCAGCGTGAGAAGCTCGTCAGGGTGGATGTCGTTGTAGCGTTTGGAGACGATGAGGGTGATTTGGCGAGCCAGCTCGATGGGGTCTAGATCAAGGATATTGGCGTCTGTGGGTTTCGAGGTGGCATTGCGGAGCATGTTGAGCTGAGACTTGGTGATGACGGGATCTGGGATCGGGGCTTCGGTGTGAGAAGCGTTGATCATGGAGGTGGTCGTTTTGCCAATGCCCGATACAAGAGGCGCACCTGCAGTACCACTTTGATATGCAGCCGTAACCTTCCGCGTGAGCTCCAGCAGACGTTCGGCGGCGGACGGTAGGTGCGCCTTCAGCTTATGCCAGGCGAAGTACCGCACGTCGCCAAGCGCTTCCTTGTCAGCTTCGGCATGCCAGTACGTCTCCAACCAGCCCTTGAAAAATTGACAGATGCGAAGGCGGACTGGCTTGCCCACAGTCTTGCTGTCGCCGATGTAGTCAAACCGGTCGATGAAAGCTTGCGCAAGGTCACGTGGGTTTGTGAAGATGCGGAAGGTGAGATAGAAACTCGTGGCGAATTGAGGACCGGGAGTCGCATCATGCAGAGTCATTTGCTCGACTAGCGCTTGCAAGCTGCCGCCAACGACTTGACCTTGAGAGTTCAGGACGAGCTCGTGTGCGAAGGTCTTGTGTAGCAGTACAGCATCCATCTCAGCACTCGCATCTGTGACGCCCGAGCCCATGCTCGATAAGCTGGCGAAGCTGCTCAGTAGTTTCGAGTCAAGTCCCTTCCGATGACTGGCTCCTCGCTCGGGTGTCGTTGCTCTGGTGGAAGTGGTCGATATCACGCTGTTCTCCGAATCCCTGAAGTGGCTTCCTTGCATACTCGTAGAGTCTGCAATCGATGTGCTCACGCTGTCCTTCCTGCCGGTGCTTACAGCATCCGACTTGAAAGGCGATGGCGGCACTGTACTATTTGCCGTGGACAGAGGCGACGCATACCCGGTGGTGTTACGACCAGACGGTGTAGGTGGAACGATCTGCGGTGCGAGCCGTGTCGGTGGAGGCATCTGGCTACCGACGAAAGACGTTGGCGGCGAAGGCGATCCAAAGGTAGTGATGGCGATCGCACATGGGGTCGAGTGGTCGAGCACTTTTGGTGTAGGTGGAAGCGCTTTGTGCGACAGCCTGCGGGCTTGGCCCAAGGTAACCCTGCTTGTTCGACGCCTGTGCAGTCCATCTTGCACATTCACCGCATCGACTTGTGAATCTGCCGTCCAAGGCAGAGGTGGTGTCTCAAGCTCAAAGTCGCCGATGTCTTCCAGAACCTTGCGAGCATGCGCGAGACTTTCGCTTACCGCTCTGATGAGCCTGGTTCCAATCGCGACAAGCCGGTTCACTTGGTCTGGAAGGACCACAATGTCGTCATCCGAATTGTCAGAGAAGCTGAAGACTTCTTCAGTGGACTGTAGTAGCCCTTGTACCGCTGCCTGAACAGCCATAGTCGACTGTCGCATCGACTCCGAGCTATGCGTTTGCTTGGCACTAATCTGGTGAACGATCGCTAGCAGGCTCTGGCTTGATGATTCAAGATCGCGGGTGATCGCTGTCAGTTCTGTGTGCGATCGGGGCCGTAAGTGATGTCCAAGGAATTTCCCAATGTGTGAGATGCAGAGATCGTGGGCCTGCGAGAGCTGCTCAGATGCCGATGGTCCATCGCGGTGCTCATTGCGAATCAATGGAAGTCGGTGATGTGATGTCCCACTGAACGATGCCCGTACGGTGGATACCGAGGACTTGCCAGAAGATGGTAAGGGAGGATTGCTGCCGAAGCCATCACTGCTGGTGAAGAACTTCGCCGAGTCGAGCGGTTGTGGTAGTAAAGAGTTACTAGACTCCTGCGACACAAGAGTCTCGACCTTGGTCGAGCCCGAAGCCGTAGGCCGACCGAGTATGAGCGCTGCATCATGGTTTGCTTGAGTGGCAGGTATCTCTTGCGCCCATACATCTACAAAGCGCACAGCACGCGTGACCACCTTGCACGCTTTGATCACTAGCTCGTCCAGTACGATGTGTACGACTTCTCCCGCGTACGGCTGACTGGCCACGTCCTGCAGCTCTTTCGCCTTCTGCACCATGGATGACAGATCCGCGAGTAGCCCCTTGCGCATTCGCCGTATGCCCAGATGCTGTTCAACCAGCCGCGAGTCACGATGCAGGCAGCCAGAGAACTCGAGCAGGTATCGCACGCCCGCTATCAGTCCTCGAATGTAGTCTTGTCGCACGAAGGTGGAGAAGCTCGTGGCTCCACTCTCTTCGAGCAAATCCCAGAACTGCGTCATCGCATTGAGTAGGTTCCGTATGTACGAGTGATCATACGTCTCGCAGTAATTCGTCGGCACCCATCCACGACTACCGCTGGCTAGTACTGTGCCATCGGCCCAGCCGTTAGCGTGGACAGAGTGCACCAGTATCAGATCGCCCTGCTTGATCGGAACGGTGATTGACGCTGACTCGGTCTCGGTACAAGGATCGAAAGCCGGATCGAAGGCATGCTTGGCTCGTAGATAGTTGTGGAACAGGGGGTCGGTGGGTGGCACCAGCGTCTCGCTATCCTGTGGACTGATAGGAGTCTCTGGAGGGGTTAAAGTGAAGCGATTCGGGATTGGACCGGTTGTCCTGGTCTGTAGCATTGGCAAGGACATCGGCTTCGTTCTGATTGCTCCACTCGTAGGCATGTCTGAGCCATTGAATGAACTTGCCGCACCGCCCGCCGCATTGCGTGCTGGCGGCTCGTTCATCGCTGTCGTGATCGTGCGAAGCGGCACATGCCCAGATGTCGACGTCGTTCCTGCCTCGAGGGGACCAGTCGAGCTCAGACCTGGCGGTTGCACGGTGGGCTGGGCCCGACACTTTGAGGTGTTGTTGACTGCGGAACGCACCTGCTAGTGCAGGAATGCGAGACTCCACGCGAGGGTACGATATGACGATGTCAAAATCCTCGATGCTGGATTTGCCACTATATCAGTATGGTCGAGTATTGGCGGCGGGATATGGTTATCGTTGATTGTGAGTGACTTGGTGTCGTTATGTGAGGTGGACCCTTCGCTATGCGCATGTCCTGCCGCAGTGCTTGCACACGCTCTGTAGTGAAGGATGCAGCCGAGCCGGCGTAGTGTGCGGGCGTGGTCGTCCACGTGAGCGCGTGAAGGAAGTTGAGATGTGTTAGGGGCTGGGATGAAGTGTGTGTTTGAAGTGAGGTCGAGTGGTGAAGCTTCGAGGAAGGTCCAGATCAGGTCTCCGTCGTAGTTACCCTCGCAGCTGCTTGCAGAAGTAAGGTTTCCACACACACGACGATGCCGCTGGAAGTGTGAACCTTGCAGGACATGGGCTTGGTCTTGATGCGATGCGCTGTGCGATCATCTAGGTCTATACAAGGGAGAATGTCTGCAATAGGGACGAGATTCTTACAACAAGTGCAAGATGACATAGGAAGGGGATGGCAATCATGCCGAGTCAATACCAGTGATCCTCGAGATCGACACCGTTAGCCCGCATGCTTGGGCCCTACCAACCACTGCCGAGAAGTGCAACATCGCCAGGTAGCAAGTGAGACAAGACGATGGCAACTAGCCAGTCACTCGCTCGTCCGTCGCCGTTGTAAGCCATATTTCTTTCGCAGCGACCGTTGCGATGCGGTGATAGCAACCTTGAATCCCATCGCGATCGGCC
>JAVRRP010000833.1:0-13531 GCA_036872775.1 Oleoguttula sp. CCFEE 5521 | reverse complement strand
TCTGTGCAGCACGTGTAGTCGCTGCAAGCAACAAATTCTCGTGCTGACATGGCCGCCAGGAGTTGTGCGAGTGCGATATCAGTTGTGCGCCATGGGATCGTGTCTGCACTGTGCAGCTAGTGTTTCGGCGCAGAATCTACGCCGACAGAGACTCCGCTATACGTACTAGTGCCTCGAGTATCCTTTGCAATGCGCACCTCCCGCTTCATACAAACCAGGAGCGATGTATTGGTCCTGTATCTGTATTCCTTGACCGAACTTGCAATCATGATCGCAGCAGACTTGTCCTGGGCCAGTTTGAGGGCCTCAGTAGAAGTCCTTTCGCAGCACGCAGGATCCTTCCCTCCTCGTGGTCTAGAGCGCACCCTGTGAGCCAACACCCCCTCAGCCTTTCACACTGTTCTCGTATTCTCAATCTTTGTAACAATGATGTCTGTCGCTCCCATCTCACTCAATTGATCCATTGCTTGCGCAATCCTCTTTCTCTCCACCATCGCCTGGACAGCAACCCACTGCTCGTCCTGCAAGTTCGTCACCGTAGGCGCCCGTCTCCCTGGCGTGATTGTGGTAGCTTTAGGCAGGCTCAATCGCTCGACGTTGTAGGTGCACAGGACGTATTTCTGTGCTGTGATGACGCCGCGGATGCGGGCGGCAATTAATCGCACGAGAGAGGGGTCGGAGGGGTGCTTGGAAGAGATAAGGACTGCAGTTGAGGAGACAACGGTGGCGATGGCTTTGAGGCCGGCGGCGCGCATGGTTTCGCCGGATTCTGGAAATGGTCAGCCATTGCGTATGGCAAATAAGACGTAGGGATATGACGTGCCCACAAGATCCACGATGCCGTCTGCCACGCCCAATGCGCAAGCCGCCTCCACACTCCCTCCGACGAATTTGATGTTCGTCCTCAGCTTCTTCGCTCCGTCGCCATTGACATTACCATTGCCTTGCTTCGCGTCCTGTCCCTCTTCCAGCTCTCTGAAGTACTTCTCCGACAATGCTGTAAAGCTCGTCACAATATTCCTCCCGACAAGCTGCTCTGGCGTCTGGATCTCTCCCTTCTCAGGTACTTGAACTTGGAGATCGCATTTACCGAATTCCAGATCTAGCAGCTCTTCTATACCCGTCGTTTCGCTGCCAGGCGTCTTAGCGTCATGCTCGGCAACTGTGTCTCGTCCAGTGATACCCAAGTCTACGCGACCCTCCCCGACGAACGTAGGGATGTCGGCTGCGGGAAGGAAGACCAAAGCTAAGGGCAGATTCTTGACAAGCGCGATGTCAAGTCGGTTATGTCGGTGGAATTGAATGTCACTACCCGAGAGGAGATCAAGGCATTGGGTGTGTAGCCGACCCTTCTTGGGTACGGCGAAGAGCAGCCGATCGTTCAGGCTAGCGAGGGTTGATGTCAGGGTCGGTAAGGAGCGTGAGAATCGACGAGGAAGGACGGGGAAGGTTGTCTCGGAAGACATTGTGCGAAAGGTAGGTAGAGGAGGAAGGAGATGGGGAAAGACGTACGTACTGTGAGACGAGCTCCATAGCTGATAGTGTTATGTCGTGCAGCGGGCTAGCAAACACTAGGGTGATATGACTGGAGGGGTGAGGGAAAAGAAGGGAGATGACTCCACGTGGGCTACCCAATAGCTTTTAGAACGGCGCGGCGTGGGGGGGGCTCTGATGCGATATTGGAAGAGTTTGAGATGGCTATGTTGTACCAGCCACGCTGAGTCAATTCCAATGATATAGGACTTTTGTCCAGCATACGTACCTCGAAATCACTGCCTCGACATCCCACCAACCTACCCAAATCGTCACAAAATCTGTGAATAAGGTAGCAGCTAGCGTCGGCCCTTGCAGCGGAGACGCGGGAAGCGACCTTATCTCCACGTGACCTTCTGACTACACTTACGAAATTCGCTTGGCAGTGCGTCAAAAGTTCGACTTCTACATCACACCGAAGATCTTCACAGCTACGCCGACGATCAGCATCTCACGCACGTCTCGATCAACCCCTAAACGCCACTAAGCACATCAGCAAATATGGATTCCGCCAAGTGAGCGCATAGTATCCTCTGAATGCACGAGGGCAAGAGACTAACAAGACGACAGAGTCCCTGTCAAGCTCGTCAAGGTCACCCGCGTCCTCGGTCGCACCGGTACGATCACGCCCATTCGCTCATTCTTAGGGAATTCGAAATGTGAACGAAGCAAACAGACTAACAATAACACTAGGATCTCGTGGTGGTGTGACGCAAGTGCGCGTGGAGTTCATGGACGATACCACTCGATCGATCATCCGCAACGTCAAGGGCCCAGGTACGCACAAACCAGAAGAGCATGACGATGATACCGCCTTGAAACTAACGCCGAAGATAGTGCGCGAGGATGACATTCTCTGCCTTCTCGAGTCCGAGCGTGAGGCAAGGAGGCTGAGATAGAAAGGCTGTGGCGAGCTGGGGAGCAGAATGGACAATATGAGCTGGACAGTGGCGTTTGGTCAGAAAAGCACGGCAGCCGGACAGCAGTGATCGAGGGAAGCATGGAACGCGCCGAAGCGCCGACTTGAAGGGCGCCAGGTATTACAAACAAAGATCATCCACACCAGCAAATCCCCACGATCTAGCGGACGGTGCGATGACGGTACACTTCTCATGACGTCTTGTGGAAGGCAGCGAAACCTCACTATTTAATCGTGCAAGACCAGCACTCGACATCGCGACCGGGGTGAGTACCCATGTTTGCCATCGTTGATCGCAGTGAATCCGGGAATATCGTGGTATAGTACAGAGGCCGTCTGCGCTCAGTCACTGAACAAACCCAATCTTGAACTGATCTTTTCCTCACGTAGCTACCTTGCCCAGACAGCTGATTTCACATTGCGGACGCGAACCATTCTTCAACGACCCAACCTGTAACCGAAGCATCAAGTAGCTTTGTGTGAGCCAGGGCTCTACTCTCATGACTATGATGCACCATCGAGATCGGTGACGTCTTGGTTCTTCAGATCGATGACATGTTATCTGCTGACCTTGCTACGTACATGCGTCTCGTGCCACGCGGTATACCTCATAGACTTAGCCTGTCACCGAAGCTCTCAGTAGCATTGCGGATAGGACTGGCCATCATCTCAAACCCCTCACTCAGCTTCCTCTTTCTTCGCATACTCGGACTCTCTGCCGCTTGACTCGGATCCATACTCTCCATATACAAATGCCCACCATCGTCCTGCAACTTCCACGACGAGCGGAATTGCTCACCCGTGGGTCCACCACCGCAAGCTTCGGCCAGCTCTCTACTCGGCGGACTATTAATCAGTATGCCAAAGAGATTGCTGGGTTCGCTCAAGTCTGTATACCAATCCCGGTGGGTCAAAAAGTAGATCAAGGCGCAGAGATTAAGGATAAACACGGCGAAGAGGATGACGCCGAACGCGCGTTGGTATGGGACGTTGCCGCCGGACTGGTATTGCTGCGCTTGGATGGATGCGTTGAAGTATTGATACTGGCCAGGCTCGATGCTGAGGGCGGAGTAATTCTAATGAAGGTCAATGTGTGTTCTTCAATAATGGACGAATTGCAAACGTACCCAGAACTCAACAAAGGGCGTGTCTTTCGTTGACTGCAACAGCGTATAGCCAGCCATCACAGCGAGCGCTTCCGACATCGATGGCAAACCGAGATTGAACTTCGAGTCGAGTGTCACAAGCTGATTGAGCAGCCGACTGTTGCTGCCGTTCGCATCGACAAGACCGCCGTCGAGAGAGATACCTGCTGCTGTCAGTGGGGATAAGACCCTATCAGACTTATGGCTTACTCTTGATCCACATGGAGGCGATGTTCGGCCAATCTTTGCTCAACGAATAGTTGCCACTCGTGGCGTTCGTGAGGCTGTGATTGTACTGTAAGGGGTCGTTGGTCCCACAAATAGCTTCCATGGACGCGCCACTACTCGATGCGTTGTATGTGGTGTAGCAGATGGGGGTTTGACTGACTCTCACTTGGCACAGCGGGTAAGCAATCTCACCGGTTGCGGGCAAGATGGCAGTAGAGTTCCCAACCAGGTACACCGCATCGCGACCATATGGAATTCCAGTGGTCTCGTTGATGATGGTGTTGTAGCCAATGGGAAGCTTTGGAAAGACAGGCGGCCACTTGAATTCGCCATATTCTTCGCCCCAGCCGAAGATCGTGTCAAGCGTCGTGCCTCCAAGATACGGGTCCGAGGCATTGAAGTCTGATGGCATTAAGCTATCGGGTGAGGCAGCGTTCTCCCACGCGCTGAGCGTGAGTGGCAGTAGCTGTTCCTCTGTGAGTGTTGCACACAGCACATGCACAACAGGTGATGGCATTGATGCTCTGATTCTGTAGATTCCTAGTCCGTCAAGGTCCTCAGGCTGCATGATGCCATTGATCGAATCGATAGATGCCGAAATGACACCAACATGTGGCATAGCCATTGAAACATTGACTATGATGATATTGTGCTCTTCGTACAGCGCTGTCATGTTGTTCGCATACTCTTGTTCAATCCAAGGTGCTATGATAGTGGTGTTGTCGTTCAGAAGTGCGTACCCTTTCGGACGGCCAGCAAGATCTGCAGAGCCATTGCCGCTATACGCTGCGTCGTGCCAGGTGTTGAGATACCCATAGTAATTGTGAAAGGCCATAGCAGAGTGCTCGAGTTGCAAGCAAGTCGTCGAACCGTCAGTTGGATCGACGTCGGCTGGTATTGGATACTTGCAGTCGCTTGCAATGTACTTCGGGTTCGCAAACGACGACTTGACAAGCCCTGCATATCTCAGCATCGGTCACAGTCTATATCACATGAATGACTTACCTTGCATGACCGTCGGCTGCCACTCGTTGAACTTGAGCTGCGGCTGCACGAGAGCGTTCGCAGCGGTCACGTAGAGCATAGCCATCACTGCAGCAAGAAGGGAGATGACTCCCAGGAGCGTGATGCCTGCATAGCGGACACTCTCCCAGTGCGTGATCATTGTGCCTGGCTGCAAGATCCAGGAGCGCATGCTGATCTCCGCGAGTGTGATACCTCTGGCCGCCTTGTCGTGCGCTCGTCTAGCCAATGCTTGCCCCAGGAGAGCTACAATCACAGTGATGAAGCTTAATTCGATTGTCTTGGCAAAGAAGGTAGTCAGCACGGTGGCACCCGATATCGTAAGTGTGCCATTCGTGCGAATGGAATGGCCGTATCGAGGACCACGCAGTGCTACGATCAGGAAGATGCCCGACATGATCGTGCTGTAGATGGAGAGGAACATGATTGTTGCTGACAGCCATGTCAAGCGTCCACGCTTGAAGGCTATCGCACTTCTGCAGTGCTGATCGGGTGCGAAGTCATCGTACTTCGATCTCACAGAGAGCAAGCCTGCCTCGGAGTGGGCATAGAGCGAAGGCTGCTTGAACGAGTTCAGCGAAGCTTGAGACTGATGCGCCTGGTGCTTGTTGCCTGCGTAGGAGTTGTAGGACGTTCTGACGTCGCCAAAGCTGGCGTCGTAGCGAGTACTACCTGAGAAGCCACCAGTGGAGGGTGGAGACATGAGAGCTTTTGCTGAGCCAGGCGTGGCCGCCTCTGGGGTGTCTGTTACATTTCCAGAAGCAACAGGTCTGCGTATTGGCGGCGTGACCACAGACTTGGACCTGCCGTCTGATCCAGGCACTACAATGCCGAGACCATCGTTGGGATCCTGGTGCCATTTCGGCGCGCGGCGCTTGTCGCCCAAGACCTCGCCATCCTCGAAGAAGAGCTCGTCTACGACTGAGACCGAAGGAACCCTCGCATAGCCGGGACGATGTCGTGCGGTTGTGCTTCCCACTTGAGATGAGCCTGGCAGAGGCGAAGGGGTCCGGGCATGCAAGTCCGTTGTCAGAGGTTCTCGCTGTTCTTGGTCATTAGTGGAAGCCATATTTGAGAATTTCAGTGCAACAATAAAACGCAGCCACAGATTTCTACACCCATTTGTGATTCCTCAACATGGGAAGAATCTGAAACAAGTTACAGGTATCACCAACCACCAGGGAATCGACACGGCTAGAGACATCCACCCAATGGAGGGATCGCAGAGATAAGGTCGACAAGGCTGAGTGCCCAAGGCCATGGCGAGCGATCGGGTGCCACAGAGCTCCTTCCAACTGTGCCACCCTATGACCCTAGTCGCATGGCCGCGCAACGAGCTGCATGAAGCCGACATATTGGGCGACGGCTCGACCATTGGCAAAGATGGGCCAATGCAGCCACCATGGTCTCGGCCATCGAAAGAGGCCAAATCAATGCAAGGCTGAACGAAGCTATCGAATTGCATGCAGAGACGTGGGGAGGCGAGAGAAGCAGCGGTGCTGTGCAAGTCGAGCCGCACGAGTCATGAGGTACCAAACTTTTGCCTGAGGCCATTTGATTTTCTCCCTCTACATGTATGTTCTCCAGATCACAACTGTTACAACTCATGCATCTCGCCGATCATCGCCATGCACACCAACATCGGCAACAGGAGGCCCGACGTACCCTTCTCTTGCACCGAGCAACCACCACAACGCCACCAGTATTGTGAACCCGCCCCAAAGTAATGACGCATAATTCATGCTCTGCGCCGTCGGTGTACTCGTGAACGGGAAACAGTAGATGATGAACCAAACGATCATGAATGCACACGCGACACCGTTGACGAGGAGGCCGGCCAGGCCAGGCATCCGAAACGGGCCCCACTTGCGAATGTTCTTCCTGCCGGACAGGAGATTTGGCAGGATTGCAGCGAGGTAGCTCGAGGTCGACATCTGAATGTAGGATCCGACGAACGCATTGAACGCTGTTGTATTGCCGACGCAGATCGCTCCCAGCACGATGACTAAGGCTGTTGTGGCCAGTGTAGCGTTGAGGGGCATGCCGAGCCGCGGCGACACGCGACCAAGAGCGCGAGGGAATGGCGTAGCGCCGTCACGAGCCAACGCCCAGAGTGTGCGACCGCAGGTCAAGTGGAGACCAATGACGCTGATATAGATGCAGATTCGTACCAGGAGCAAGAGCCCAATTGACCCATCCACGCTGCCTGTAGCCTGGCGGTAGATCTCGGCGATGGGATACTGCGCAGTGTAGAGGCTGTCGAGATCATTGATCGCGTACATGATGGCGATTAGGGACACGAGACCTGTGGCGAAGCCGATGCCCATCTGGAACGCAATTGCGATGGGTACGTTGCGCTCAGCTCTTGGGATTTCTTCGGCGAGATGCCGGCGACACCGTCAGTTTGGAACACAGGCTTTGCAACAGCGGAGGTACGCACGAAGTGACATCCGGTGTTCCAACAGCATACGCGCCGTTGAGCATGCCCGCGACAAATACAACGCCATTCGGATAGCCGAACCCTTCGGCAGTCCAAGTCTTCCACACAGTGTCCGACGAACCATGCCCAGGTCGACCACCCTTTCCAGGCATAGCCGTGACGATGACGATCGTGATCAGGAACCCGGCAAGGATGAAGAACAGCCCCAATCGGTTCAGCATCGGCATTGCCTTATTGAATGCACAAACCGTCGCGCATCCTGTCAGTGTGACTAGGACGTACGTCACGAATACATGCCACGGCAGCGGCATGAAGTCGGCATGCTTCAAAGCCCACATCTGAACCATTGTCGTCGCTAGAATCATAGTGAACGATGCCAACCCGAACCCCCAAGCAAGCCAATTCCAGTAGCCCGCGAAGAAGCCTACTACGCGACCCCAGCGCGGTCCGCTAGTAACGGTAGCCCACTGATAGACGCCTGCTGATGATGGAATGGCAGAGGCGAGTTCGGCGATCGAGGCAGCGACAAACCAGTAGAAGATGGACACGACGATAAATTCGTAGATGACGCCTGTCGCAAGCCGTGAGTCGACGACCGTAAGTCAAGCGCTACTACCACTCACCTGGCGGTCCCCCGTTGCTCAAGGCCACAACGATCGACCCTCCGATCGCAGGCCATACGTTGCCTACCGTCAGTGCCATACCAATCAGAGACAGCAAGCTGAAGTGCCGTTTGAGCTCTTGAACATGGCCGGAGGCATTCGTTTCCTCGAGCGAGTGGCCCTGCGTTTGTGGCAAAGGAGCATGCTCTGCTGTTGCGGACTTCCCGATGTCATCGTCGGTGATCTTCTCATCTAGTCGATCCTGCGCCATGATGTAGATTGCTGTTCCCGATCACGATATGTGTGCGGTCGCCGGAGCCGATCTGCTCGACGTCGAAGACACAAGTTAGGTGCGTGGAGCAACAATGCGATGTCCGCCCAACACGTTTCGCATGGCTGCCACATGGCGGTGGTCCTGTCTCCCATGTCTCCACTCGATCGAATGCAGGGGAGACTATATTTACGTAAAAAGTGCAAGCTGACCTTCCAGCTAAAACTTAACACGGCGTTTGCTAGTCAATTTCCCAACCTTAACTTCAAGATCTATCATACAGCAAAGGTTACAGTGATACGAGTACATGCTATCGACGAGACAGAACCCGCCAGCGCAGGAGAGACTTATGAGAGACAACATCCCGTTTTATTCCGCTGCGACGCGTGACTAAAATACCAGGTTACAGGCTCTATCACACATTATCAGCAGCTACAGCCAGACCATCGCCTACGACCTTCCTAGGCACAGTGAACAACACCGCCCCATTTCTCCCAGCAAAGCTCTTCCAGCGTCCAAGCCTATGACTGGTCCCAATCGCAGCGACCACATATACACCACTCTTCCCACGCTCGTCTCGATCGACTATAGCAAGATCGTTGACAACGCCGTTTAGCTGTCCATCCCCTTCAAGATGCGTCAACGCCTGCATGGGCTCGTCCAACTCCATAGGGTTGAGCTGCGCTTCTCGTAGCAATTCACTCGCATCATCCTCTAGATCCACCGGCTCGGACGTTGCCAGTGGGCCCAGTGACTCTATCCTCCGCTTATCTGCACTGATGCGCCATGCTCGCACGTGTCCGTCCCAGCTTCCTGTAACGAAGACATTCGAGAACGGTATGGCTGCCATCGCTGTCACCCATCGAGGCTGAGGGTCAAGTATCATCGGTCCCTCAGCGTCGAGTGACTGTGAGATGTCGAGCTCGGCACTTCGCTCTTCGAGAGATTGTGGCGGCTCAAGACCATGAGCCAACGCGTACGTGAACACTGCCTTCTTCTTGTGGATGTTCCAGAGCGAGAGCGAGCCGTTGTCGGAGCCTGTGACGAATGTATCGTCATCTACGCATGCGGCGCGGTCCATTGAGCCTTCATTATAGGGTCGTTCTTCGGGTGGGATGTCCGACTTCCTGTCCTTCGAGCCCTTCGACTTGCTTGCTCCTGCGCCACCACCACGGAAGACCAGCTGACTCTCGTCCAACACCTTCCAGAAGCGCGCTGTCCGATCTCGTGCGCCTACCGTGACACAAGTCTCCTGAGCCAGCACACTGACATCCACAACTTCGTCCTGGTGACCGAACAGTGTGTCGACATACGCTAGCTCGTCAAGACTCCATATCTTGACAGTCCTGTCCTTGCTTGCACTGAACAATTGGTTCGTCCCTCGTCTAAAGGCGAGAGATATGACGCTATCTCGATGGCCATTGTCGCGAGCAAAACCAGTGAAGACTTTCAACGGCTTCAAGTTAGTAGGATCCCATATGATGAGCCTGTTGTCCAGTCCTCCCGTTGCCACGAACTTGCCATCTTGCGATGCCGCAACGCATAATATCGCCTTCTCATGGTGGTTCGTGCACTTCTTCCTGCCCCGGGTGAAGAGTACCTTCCGAGGTTTCCGGGATGGCCTTGGCCCCGTCTCGTCCCCGCCTGCACTTGAGGTGGTTGGAGGCAATTCCCACTTGACCAATGCACGATCCTGCGTGACAGTATACACGTAGCGCCCAGAGACAGCCACCCCAGTGACAGACTTCGTGTCAGCTCGAAATTGCACCTGATCCGCACCACTCCAATCCAACTCGTCCGCTATAAGTCGGTACAGCTTTCCCTTACTCTCCGCTGTATCCTCCTGTAGCCGCTGACCCATGCGCAATCGCAGATTCTCCCTATCGACGTCTGCCGCATCGAAGCCGCCATCATCGAGAAGCTCTTTTTGGTTTTTCGAAATAGTTTGCCCGGGGAGCCGTACCCGCTTCGCCGCTGGATCTTCATCTTTCAGATCCTCATCCTCCGAGTCCGAGATATTGGCATCTTGGAAAGGTCTGTCATCGTCCGATCCGTCGCTTCCAGATATCGACTCGTCCCTCGCCTCTTTTCGCTTGACCGGCTTTGACCGTGCTGCAGGAGCACTGATATCTGGGGTGGTGCGCTTTCGCTTCTTGGCCGATGCTGGCAATGTGAAGAAGGACGACATTACCGAATCAATAAAGCAGTCATCATGAAGCTCACATTCATTATCGAATTCGCCAACATTGAAACTTTTCCCGAGATGCGCGGACATTAGCTCGGCGATAAGGGTACGGCTCGGGCATGCCGCGCCGTGAGTCTAACTAAGTCACGACTTCCCCTGCCATGCATACGAAGTGCAAATGACCTTCATTACTTAATCACTGACATCGGAGGCAAGTGGCATCTGCTGGGTCACTGTAGACTTCAGTGTGGAGGTTAGAATGATGGATCGCAGTTTCGACGACATGTCCGCGATCGAGCCGAGCGTTAACGTCGACATTCACGACATGACTTGAGCCATGATGTGGCATCGCCGCGAACGCTACCTACTGTACAGGTCATCGAGATGGGCCGTCAACAGTACCTGGAGCGCCTTGTCTATGGCCGATCCGCGTTCGAAGAATTACGCACGGAAGACCTTACTCAGTTCTTGGAACGGACAGCCGATGAGAATGATGAGACTGCTCAGCAGTATGATGCCAAGGGTCGCCCGACCAATCCTCGATCGGAGCAATTCGACACCGAACTCAGGCATGCGCAGAACGAGGTCCTCGCTTTAGTAGGCGCCATCGAGCGACGCAACGAGGCCGAAGCCGAACGCGCCGAGCACCGTGCCAACGCTCGCCGCGATATACTCGAGCACGCCCTTGAGAGTGAGCACGAGTATGGCGGACAATTGCTCATCTGGGCAGATCTCTGCAATTGTACCATACTGTGGTGCTCGGATGTCTTGCTCGCTCGTGTGCTCGCTGGCACGCATCCACCTCGAACGGGTTACTGGCAGGTCCTTGCAGTTGAGCTGGCACAGGCAAGAGGCATTGCATGGTATGCCAGTATGCTGCGACTTGCGCAAGGCTTGACGATCATGCAAGCGCGAATATCCCTCGAAAACCTGTGCATGCTGCTCATCAGTCCAGTCGTAGGACGTGTACTCACTCACATCGGAACGCGCGCGGACCATAGCCGCCGTCGAGCGACTCAAACGGCCACCATGATGCTGAACATTGTACTCCGCAGCGTCCTGGATCTACTGCTCTTGCCGGTAGCAACCTACGGCTGTGCTGTAGTGCTCGGCCTGGCTCCGATCAACTTCTTACAGCCCCTTCCTGAGATGCACACTTTGGCGCTCTACACACACCACGTCTACGATACATCCTTCGCTTCATTTACACAGGCATTTGCTTCGCCTTTGATACCGTTTCTCTGTCTCGATATGTTTAATCGATCTGGCTCTGCGTCAGCAGAAGAATTATGGAGCAAGCATGTCGTAGCTGCCGAGCACAGAAAGCCATCCTTTGCCTTACATGGAAGCTCTGCCCTTGCCAGACATCTCATAAGCCTTCTGCGCCTGAGAAGCGCAGCTGAGATCAAAGCACTGCATTGGGTAGGCTGGCGACCCTTAACGTCTACGACCGTGAGCATGTCGACCGATCACTTCCAGCGCCTGACCATACACGCAAGAAACTCATGCACAGACGATAAAGACGACCGCACGTCCCGACATCGTGTCACAAGACTTGCTCTGCTGCCCATCACCTGGTTAGGACTACAGCTCGGCGCTACCTTGAACAAACTACTCATGCTCCCGCTCGAAGCTCTGTTCCTGCAGAGATCGGCAGCAATGTACGTCAAGTCTGGTCTTCCGCTGTCGGCCGCTGGTATGGCTTTTGCAGCGCGTCATTCGACTTCCGAGCCGCGCGGATTGTCTAGCTATTGCAGCTACTTTAGTGCGGTAGGACTTGGTATGGTCACGAGAGTGATCGTGCAAGGCGCAGTATTCGGCATGCTGTGGGCAGTTGTAAGGTGGCAGGGCGTACGCAGTTACGGATGGATGGCCACCAACAGTGAGCAGGCAATCGTGGAAACAACCGTGCAGTCAGTCACTTCAATACACGAGCAATCTGTCGGTGAGAGCATCGCGTGGAGTGGTGAGTTGATGTCGGGCGAAGAGGCTGTGCTTGGAGATCAAGACATATCCGATGATGCGTGAAGGATCGCAGCGTGTCTATCACGCGTCTAATTTGTATACTGGCGGCACACGCTGGCCGCTGATACACGCAACTTCAACGCTATCATAGTAACTCAATGACCACTCCGCTCCCACATCTCCCTAAACCTTCCCCCAGATTGCTCAAGCAAATCACTCGGCTTCCCAACCTCCACAATCCGACCAGCATCCATCACGACAATCATGTCGTACCCTACAATGGTTTGCAGTCTGTGTGCCACAGCGATGATTGTGAAACCCTTGAAGCCCTCGTGAATGATATCCATGACCCTCTGCTCCGTTGCGGCATCAACAGAACTCGTCATCTCGTCCAGGACTAGCAGCTTCGAGGGACGTAGCAGAGTGCGTGCTACCGCGAAGAGTTGCATCTGCCCGTGCGAGAGCGCTAGGGCCGCCATGGAGCTGTTGAGACCACCGGCCAAAGAGACGGAGTCGAGTATCCCGGCCTTGGCGAGGGCAGCCTCGAGCTCGAGATCTGTAGCTGAGCCCAGAGGGTCTAGGTTTGCGCGGATAGTGCCCGGGATGAGGATGGACTCCTGAGGCAGAGCTGCGATCTTGGAGCGTACGGTCTGTCGTGGAAGAGTGGCAAGGTCGACGCCATCCACCATGATGCTGCCAGTTGGCGTGTCGAGGAGGCGCAGGATTGTGAGGAGCAGAGACGACTTGCCACTACCGCTGCGGCCGCATATGCCCACTTTCGAGCCTGCTGGGATGGACAGAGTCAAATCTCGGATCACATCCTCGCCGTTGGGGCTGTATCGTGCACTCAGGTCCGATATGTCGACTTGGCCACTATTCGGCCACTGCAGATCTGGCTTTCCGCTCTCCTCGGGCTTGTGCTCAGACTTCGTTGTGGCCTCGAAGTTCTTGATACGTGTAACGGCTCCCAACGAAGTTTCCAAATTAGTCCATGCATTGATCAGACCGGTCAGGTAGAAATTGAAGCTGAGGATCTGGAGCAGTGAGATGCCGATCGACGCCGAAGAGGCGCTATTGCGGAGCTCCATAGCCAGAGCGACGACTGTTGTGGCGACAGCTGCTGTCAGAAGGTCCAAAACGAGGCCAAGCCAACGCTGAATACAGAGCATGAGATAGAAGGCCCGCTGCGAACTGTCCAGTAGCGTCTTGCACTTCGTGTG
>JAVRRP010000832.1:0-13550 GCA_036872775.1 Oleoguttula sp. CCFEE 5521 | reverse complement strand
ACCAAATGCTTTGCAGCAGGCGAGCTCATCCTCTGCGAGAAATCGTTCTGCGTCGTCTGGGGTCATGAGTCAGCAGCGTGGACGAGCATAGCTTACGATGTCCGCGATGACAAGATTCGTGGCTTTCCCGCTGGGCTTAGCAAGGCGATCGTGCAGAAATTACGAAACAACCCGTCCCAGATACCGAAGTTCATGGTCCTCTACAGTGACTACCCCGGTCTCCGCAAAGAGCGCATCATGCGTGACGGTCAGCCAGTGATCGACGTCTTCCAAGTTCTTGACATAGTGGCTCGAAACGGCTTCGGCTTGAGTCCAGCAGCTCCCAAGGACGAGAATGTGACGAATGCTAGCACTGGGATCTGGATCCACGCCGCGTATACGAACCACTCGTGTCTCGCGAACTCGGAGAAGGACTTCGTGGGTGACATGCTACTGCTCCGCGCCATACAGCCCATTCGCGATGGTGATGAGATTACACATAGCTACGACTTCACGCCGGACTACGAGGCCCGCACTGCTTCGCTGCAGACTACGTGGGGTTTCAAATGCGTGTGTGCGCTTTGCGTTGCGGAGGCAGAGGATGGCACGGAAGTCAGGAGGAAGAGACAGGAGCTGCTCGACGACGCTGTAAAGTTTGTGCAAGGCAATGAGGCGAAGGGCGCGAAGAGATTGACGATTGTCAAAGCGAGGAGACTGGTGCAGGCTATCAATGCTACGTATGATGAGACACGATACCAGGGACTGCCGAGAACGGCACTGCTTGCGATTGAGAGCTGGCTTGCGATCGCGGCTAAGGGTATGAACGGGACGAGATAGCCTGGCCAGTCATGATAGAATTAGTAACACGCATCACGCCAATAAGCTTCCTTCTGTTCCGAGTGTGCAGTTTCGGTTCATGTAAGTCTGGCTGCAACAGTGAGCTGCACTTGAGATGTGAAGAGCAGGACCTACGTGAAAATGGGCTTGTTTGCAGATCGAATACAATTGCAGGTAGTAGAGACTCCAACACCCACCAAATGCTACAACCGACCCAATCCCCACCCCGAACCCAACACGCCCCAAACGCCACCTTTCCTATACCCTTCCAATCACCACTTCTAAGCGATTCACGCCGCCCTCTCCCTCTCCTCCGCCTCGCTCTCCCCCCCTTCACTCCCCTCAACCTCACTCCAGCTATCCGGCGTCAGAACACCCGAAGACAGCACGCCATCGTCACTATCCTCCTCGATTTCGAGCACCTCAATTTCGGACGCCTCACTCGGGGCTTGGACTAGTGATGCTTCGGAGGGAGCAATTGACTGCGTTCGCGTCGTGGGGAGGGAGGCGAAGCGTTCAGACGCTGATTCGGTTTCGAAGCCGAGAGTGGAGGTTTGGGAGGGTGCTGCTGAGGCGATGGCAGCAGGTGCGCGTGTTGTGGAGCGGGAGTGGGCGGAGTAGAAGGAGGCGTCTATCAGTTGTTCGGGCGGGTCTTGGACTATGATTGGCTCGCGGACGGCTGGCAATGTGGTGGACGCTGATCCGGCATGCGAAGCATTCAGACCTGCTAACCTCGCGCGTGTTAATTGAGGTGTGATGCTGTAGAGCTCATCTTCGTCCTCGAGTGGCTTAGGTCGAACGTCTACAAGCTGCTCATTCCAGTTGTTGGGCTGATTGAAAAGCTCCTCCCAGGCGTTTCTTCGTGGTTGATCCTGCGGAATCGAAGTAGGTGGGTCTAGGGACAGGTCCACAAGAGGCTGCGTGCGAGGCGTGAGAGCAGCATCGTTGGCGACGGCGTGTGCTGCTTGTTGATGGTCCATGTCCCTAAGACTGGCTTCAATGGCTGCTCTCAGATCGGCGTCAGAGCTAGTCAAAGCTGCTACCTGCCGCACCGTGGCAGAAGTGGGTCCTGTCGTATCAGACTCCGAGAGAGACAGTGCGATGGCGAGTTGTTCTTCGTAAGACAGATCTCCACACTCCTCTGCGGGTTCGAGGTCGGCGAAGAACGTCTGCGACTGACTATCACTGATGAGATGTGCGGGATTGGGCTGATCACTCTGAAACGCTGCAAGCGGGTGCGGCTCGCGTTGTATCTCGATCTTCGGCGGTATTGGCGGCTTTGGCGTCGAACTGCGCTCCATGTCGAACTCATCGCTGAAAGGATCCGCCAGTCGCGCACCCATCTGCCAACTACTCATGCCGGATCCCTCTGCAATGGGCTGTGCCTCCATGTGCCTAGTTGGGACCGCCAGCGGCTCCAATGGTGCCTCAGACAGCTCCTTATCAGCTAACCTTAGCTTGCCCTCCGTATCCACCATGGCATCGAATGTCGGCGTCGTCGGTCCCTCACCGCCCTCCTGCTTCCTCCGCTCCCGCATCTCAAACATGGTCTGATTCCGCTTCGCCAGGTACTCCCTCCCCAGTCTCCGCCTCTCCTCAGCCTGCTCCTCGGTCTCCGGCCCCTTGACTGGAATCCTCCTCACACTGCCCGACCCTACTGACCTCCCCGTCGTCAGCGCGGCAGCCTCACGACTAGCTTCCGCTTCTTGCCGCAGTCCTTCATCGTTGATGGGTGATCGCCCTTCGAAGGCGAAGACCTCTGCTTCTCGTCTCGTCTGTGGATCGAGTTCGGCGCCTATGCTGCGGAGGAGCTCAAGTAAGCGATCTCGTTGTTCCTGTATCCACCGCTGGACTTCGGGGTTCTCGTAGATTGCTATGCCGAGGGCTGTGACGAGGCTGACGGAGAGGATGATGGCTTTGATCGCTGGGGCAGGCATCCTGCCGGTTACATGTAGGTGCGGTTGCGGCACAGTGTATGTGGCGCTTCAGAAGGTAGCCACCGAGCTGTATGTGTCTACTAGGGCATCGGTGTACGCATGCAGTGTTACAGCTCAAGTACAGTCACGAGGCCAGGCTGCAGCTATCGAGGCGTCGTAGTCGTTCGCCACCAACTCGAAGCGCGGGGACGAATCATATCGCCGCTTTATGTCCGCCATATCTCTTGGCAGAGTCGTCCCATGCTTCACTGATGGGAGACCCTCAACCAAAGCATCGCGAGTGGCTATCGTATGTGAAATATCGGGAGCAAAGATCGTAGCATCTCGAAGGCACCTTGGTTTGTTCGCCCGTTGCCGCAATCAAGTCGAACAGTGCACAAGCGGGTCCTGGCTCGTCGTGAGAACGTCGGAGTGTGAAGCGTGCGCCTGGGTCTGTTCGGCCAGCAATCTCCACGGTGCTCAGTCATGGCTCTCGGCTATTGCAGCTCACGGTATAAGTGCACGAGTAAGGTAAGAGATACTCCAAGAACAGACCCAACATCCTACACTTCTATCCTACATACCCTACGCTCTCCCCTCCCGGCCCAAACCTACCCAGCATGCTCTACAATCTCACTCACCAACTTCCCACCCCTGACAAACGTCCTGATCTGCTCCGGCAGCGGCAGCTCTTTGTCATCTTCTCCACTCTGAGCTGGCAGCACCACATTAATGCTCGAGCATTTGCTAGTAAACACCTCCGTAGCCAGACTCGATTCGCCGAGGTAGATTGTCGCTCCATCGACCTGGTCGAGCATGATTGTGGGTAGTGTGCCGGTGATCTGGACGGCGAAATTGGGGGACTTGATGACGTCGATACTGGAAACGAGTGTTTCGACCAAGAGCTGCAGGCGAGGCGAGTTGTCGATCGAGATGGCATTGGCCTTTCCTCGCAGCACGATGGTCGTCTTGGTGCAGTTGGATATCAGCAGGCTCTGCGTGAGTGACACTTCGATCTCAATCGGCGCAGGCGGTCCCTCGAAATCCGAAATGATCCACTTGTTCCCGTCCAGCTCCTTCTTGCCTTCTTTCTTGCTTATCACAGTGTTCGTGCTGTTCTGCCGCATGCCAGCTGGCTTTGGTTTAGTCTCCGGTCCACGGCTTCGTGATCTTGTAATGCTATCTTCCGAATCGCGTCGTTCTGACACCACGCCGGCTGCTCGGAGGGAAGGGTTCTTGTGGGTCATTTGTGATTGGTCAACCCTTTTGAGGCCTTTTGTTACGTCGCTACCGCGGTTCAGCGACTGGAAAACGGCATCCATATCGCCTCCGGCTGCGGCCTTGTTGGCTGGTGCAGCACCTGGAGGTGGTGGAGGTGGTGCGGGTACGTTGTCGAAGTTTGGCAGTGGCGGCGGTGGAGGAGGACCACCGTTCGAGCTGGCAGGGCCGGGAGCACCGTTCGTTGTAGGCGCGCCATCAGCTTCCCGGTAGGCTTGCACAGCGTCGATCCCGTTGTTATTCCAGGTCACCCCGGATGGGTAGTTCTTCAATACATACGCTTTCAGCGATTTTAGCAATGCATAGTACGATTGCACATATTTGACGTGTTTCTGATCCCTAGAAAGCCTATCAGTAAACCAAGCTTTCTCCGTGGCTGCAGCATAGTACTTACGATTCTTTAAACGCTTTCAGAACCCTATTTCCGTACATCTGGGCACCTCCGAGAACCTCGCCTATGTAATCCGCAGGTTTGCCGTCCATGAGCAACCACTGCAGTGCGCTGATACCTTCCCCGACCATTGCGAGGTGCTCTTTTACAGGGCTTGCGCGGTTGCTATCTCGGATATCCCCCACTGTACCCATATCGTGTTGCAGGTCCTCGAGGAGTTCGGGAAAGGTTGCGGAGGTCATGTCTGGCTTCTTGGCCTTCGTAGACACGAGTAGGAACTTCCTTTGGTCGCGAAACGCCTTGGCGACTGCAGTGGTTTGTTCTTCGAGCAGGTTATCCAGCCCCTTGCCTGCATCTACGAATGCTGCGACCTCGGTGTCGATCAAGCTATCCATTTCTTGCAATGCTGGCGGCAGCTCGAGCTTCGCAGGTGTTGCTGCGGGTGGTGGTGACTTGGCAAGCCCAGGCGCAACCCCCGGTCCTCCAACAACCATGCCAGGAGGTGCTGGGTGGCTGCCTGACCTCCCTCCACTGATCGCTCTCGTTGCGGGTATGCCATTTTGCTCCGCGCCCAGTGCATTTGAGTCGTTTAGGGGTCCTGCTGAGGAAGCGATATCTTCCAACCGAGAGGTAGCAGCCTCGAGTCTGCGGATCAAGGGCGTGAGTGGATTGCTCGTGCCCTCTATGGCTACAACGTGCGGTGGTGGCAGCGACATGATAGTTGTTCGTACCTCTTAATTAACGTAGTAAAGTTGTGCATGCCGTTGCCCCCGGCTCCAGTCACACTTGCCATGGTATGCAGCTCCCCGTGAGACCACGTCGATCCTTACTGTTTTGGCACTTGGCGCGAGGAACTCTCGAGGGACTGTCACACCTTACTTCAGCTGCTTTCCACGGGCACGGAACAGCGAACTGGGAGCGCGAGGAGCCTGGGAGAGGCATTGGCATTTGCTTACCCTAGATGTCGAGTGCTGACGCTCTCGGACTTGTCGCGATCTCAGATCTCAGGTCGCTGTTGCGAGTGAGTCGAAAGCCGCGTTTGAAGCTTGGGGCAAGTTGCGGAGAGACACGGCTTCGGGTAGAAATGCAAATAAGAATACAGGTAGTTGCCTACAGGATGGGAGATCGCAAGGTGAGCCGCTATATGGTAGACTACAAAGTGATGCTCCGGCGCGCTAAGAAGACGAGACGCCACAGCCGCAAGCGGCACATATGGGGGTTCCTTGAGCATTTACAAACGTCTCTACCGCTGCAACATCCCCGATCACGCACCTTTGGGAGACTCCTGGCACAGATCAAGAACTTACGGAATCTGCATTCACACCGGTGGCGTAGTTCTGCTTCGCTCTTGCGATCAGGTCGATCGACGCTTTGCATCATCAGGCTTTCCGGGGGAAGCGGATCGAAGACATCTCGGGTTTGTACCCAGCTCATACGATTCATCACTCTCCAATTCAGAACACAAGCAAGGAGCAGAGGCAGAATGGACTTCTGCACGTTGGGCATGTTCATCATAGGTAGGTTACGCAAGCACTATATTCCATTCTGTCTCCTTCTAGCGGCTTTGGACCGCGCAGTTTCCTAGGCATCACCATTTCATCTCTCATCGTTGCCTGGCACAGTCTTGTGCAGAGGTTGGCCACGCAATTGACTAACGTGGCCCAGATGACATCTACCCTCCCCCGTCTCACCCCGACCAGACTCCGCAAAAAGACATTATCGGTGGCGCCGGCACATACTCAGCCATCGGCGCTCGCCTCCTCTCCCCGGCCCCAACTTCGCGCTCCGTAGGCTGGATAGTCGACACAGGCACAGACTTCCCGCCTGAACTCCGCGAGATCATCGCCTCGTGGCAAACTGGCGTGCTTCTCCGACCACGCGACGCTCTGACGACTCGAGGCTGGAACGGGTACGGCGAGAATGATCACCGGGCCTTCAAGTATTTGACCGAGAAGAAACGCCTGACTGCTGATGATCTGACGGACGAGTTGCTGGGTGCGAAGAGCTTCCATCTCATCTGTTCGCCTACGAGATGTGTTGAGCTGGTACAACGCATCTGGCAGCGAAGAAGGGAGGTACTGGGATCGTTCGCGAATCGAGAGATCATCATTTGGGAGCCTGTGCCGGACATGTGCACTCCAGCGGAGCTCGACAACACGCTCGAGGCGTTGAAGTGGGTCGATGTGATCAGTCCTAATCATGAGGAGCTAGCAGCTCTCTTTGACTTTCGCCATGGTGACGCCTTCGATGCTGAAGCTGTCGTCTCGCAAGCTTCTCGACTACTGAGACATGGCGTGGGCATTCTGGGCAATGGCGCCGTTGTCGTGCGGTGCGGCAAAGAAGGCTGCTATGTGGCGCAACGTGGGCCGTCAGTTGATCTAGACTTGGCCTGCTTCCTTCCTCCATACCTATCGGACTTGACTAGAGTCGTCGATCCGACGGGAGGTGGCAATGGTTTTCTTGGCGGTTTCGCGGTTGGCCTGGCGAGGTTCGATGTGGCGGAGGGTTTACCTCAGTATCAAGAAGCGGCGCTCTGGGGCACTGTGGCAGCTAGCTTCTGTATCGAGCAGGTTGGCATGCCCATACTTGGCAAGGACGAAGAGGGAGAGGAGACTTGGAATGGGGAGCGTGTTGAGGATCGGATGAGAGACTACAGGCTAAGGGTGACTGGGCGATCGACCAGATAGTGATTGCTGTCCGCGTATGTGTTATGACAAGCAGAGGTCAAGCACCAATGTGTCATTGTCGTGATTACTCGGTAGTGCGCGTGAATTTGCTGTTACCAGACTGTGGATATCTGCTGCGCTCGGATGCTGCTCGTTGTCGCCCTCCTCGTGGCGATTTCACGGCTGAGTCAAGATCGCAATTACTTCCGTACTTAGCCATGCACGGTTGACGGCCGCTGCGCACGTCGAAACCTCCTGTTGCGTGATGTCTGGAAGGTCCGCATTCCTCGGCGGATGTGGCCGAGACCTCTCGTTGCATCTGAGTGCTTTCACATTCAAGAGCCCTTCGCGTTGCTTCTGAACATCAAAACTCATGACACACTACATGCGACCTCCAACGAGGTACGAACAGACCTTTGGCGAGGCTCGACTTCAACTCCCGTCTGCCCGTCATTGGAGTCATCAACACTACAGCAGCATCGGAAACTGCCGCGATTTGTTCTTCTCCAACCACTCGTCTTCATGCGCAGCAATGAGCTCGACCTGATCGCCACCGAGTTCTTGCAGCTTCTGCAGTCGTTCAATGCTCGCCGCTGCGCCCGCCTTGTCCAGATGAATACACAGCGTATGGCCCTCAGGCGCCTGCCACGTGCCAATGTCCTTCTCGCCTGTCAACAATCGACGATCGTGATATGTATCGCCACATAGACACAGCCATCGCCGTTCACCGAGCCGACAGAGGAGGTTCACATGGCCGGGGAGATGGCCGGGCGTATCAATCACATACACCGAGCCGTCGGAGAAGAGATCGAGCGCTGCAGGGAAAGGACCCAGGGGATGCCAATCACTGCCGTCTGGATCGGATAACTCTGAGGAGCGACCCTCGGGTAACGTGTCTGGCTCAAAGTGCTGATGCGAGGCTATACCGCCGAGGCCGTGCTTCAGCACCTTCATGGCTCCGTGGCCGATAAGGAACTTGGCATTGGTGAAGTCTTCCGGGTCTCCATGGTGATCATAATGTACATGGCTCAGCATCACAAGATCGATGTCGCCGGGATCCAAGCCACCGGCTTTCAGCTGAGCTGCTACTCCTGGTGGCAAGGCATGAGGTGCACGGCCATCGATGTGGTCTTGCAGCTTCTCCGGATACCGCTCCTTGGCTCTTCGCAGGCCGAGATCGAACATCATCCGGAATGGCTTCGAGGCGTCTTCGTCAAAGTTCGAAGTACCAGGATGCGTTACCAGGAACGTTAACGATGGGACTGTCCTCTTGGCCTCGGGATCTGCTGGTGATACGAAGAATTTGTCCGCCAGAGTGATGAAGCCACCTGCGATCGGCGATACTGTCACATATACCTGGTCGGGACGAGCTGCTGGAAGTCCATTCCTTGATGCCATAGTCGGTGCGCCGGGACTGCTCGCGCGAGCTGTGATGGCGATAATCCCTTTAAGACCGAGATCTGGCCTGGGGTTCGTCTCCTCAGCCTCGACGAAGGAGACAGCTCCGGCCACCAACGTGTCCGGCATATATACGACATTCTGACTATGCTTCCCCTCATCTGTGGTGGGTACGAAGTGTCATGCTGCAGGATTGAAGTGCTGGTAGCATAGTGGTCGGCTATTCCTGTCGCTTTCCCCGCAGGCTCGGGACGAGTGAAAGCTTGGATGCAAGTGCAGACGGCTGAAGTGACAGCTCCTCCTCATCAACGTCAAGCATCATCTATAGAGGTAGCTATGGCTACGTATGCTTGCCGGTCTTCGGGTGCTTGGTCTGCTTTGTCCGCACGCTGTCTCACTCTTGATAGTTGTGACTAATTTTCGGGGAACGTCCTTCAACTTACAAGACGCGATTTGTAGACTAGCAGTATTCCGCAATGCCTGCCCAATATACCGAGGAGGAAGTCAAGAAGGCTCGCGAGGTCCTCTTCAATGAAGGCATTAAGATGCGGTACCAAGTGGCCGGCAAGGAGTATGTCGACACATCGTTGAAGAACGCCAAAGGCAGCTTCGCAATGGCGATGCAAGAGGTATTCCCAATGCTCTTACTATGATCGTCCATCTCTTAACGACATCTCAGTATGTCACCGAAAGCTGCTGGGGCTCCATCTGGACGCGGCCGGGCTTGGAACTCAAGACAAGGTCATTTCTCAACATTGTCATGCTTTGCTGCCAAAATCGCGGCACAGAGCTTGCGACTCACGTCAAAGGCGCGATGACCAATGGCGCCACTGAAGACGAGATCAGAGAGGTTCTCTTGCAGGCTGCTTGTTACTGCGGCATGCCGGCTGGGATTGAGGGCTTCCGTGTTGCTGCAAAGGCGATTGAGGAGTGGAAGGCGAAGCAGGTGAATGATGGGCATGCTGTTGATCCGCATACTGATGTCGACCTGTCGTCGAGGTTGAATGCAGATGATGTATAGAGGAGGTCTCTCGCGGATCGTTGTCATGGCTTGCTGGTCGATGGGTATGCCAGTCTCCCGGATCGTTGTTGCAGGCCTTTATTGCGATGATCCACAGTCGGAGGGCATGGAAGTTGTATCGTTGTAGGTCTCTCATGGGTGTACGTGGGCTGAGGAGACTGCGGTGAGGCATTGATATGAGCTGAGAGTGGTTCATGGTTTTGAGCTACGGCAAAATGGCAAGTGTCGGTGCTCTTTTCAGCTTGCGAAGGGCGAGTCGTCCTTTGTTTCTCTCAATGTTGCAGAACTTTCCTACGCTCGTATCGACCAAACCAGCCAGTACATTCTCTCCTACACGGTGACATTGAGAAGCAAGCACCCTGCACCATATCCGACGAACGACGAGACACGACAACCCTACAGCCGTTCAACGCTCTCTTTTGTGCACCATGGCATATCCGATAGTACTGGCAGCCGCTTTAGGACCTCAGGTGGTCTACAATGGCCCGAGAAACTTGAACTATACGTTCTTCAGGCCAGGGGTCTTCGAATGTATGATGAACCATCTGCTCCCTGATAATGTCGATGTATATGTATACGATTTTCCGAGAAACGATCCTCGTATCGCCCAAGCAGTGCCGGAACAGCAGAGGTATTCCGTGGAGTCAACAGTCGGTACATGGTATTCGACTAGATATACTGCTAGCACAGAGACCGAGTCCCACGAGGTCGTGTCACGTCGTTCGGCGATGTTTCCACGCAATATGGGTGAGCTTTGCACAGCTATCACCCGTGTAAACAGACGGTTCAACGCTGCTACACTAGGCTATCTTTGCGACAGAAGACTTGCCTTTCAGTGCAGCGCTGCGGGCGCATTGTGTTTCTTGCAAGATCGCAGAGAAGGGCCCTTTATTCCAGCAATGAGCCTGTACTTCTCGTTAACTCCTGGAGATATGCGCATGATGGCATCAGATCTGGAGTTCGAGCAATTTTTGAAATGCATTAGGCATAACCGCTGCGTTTACAGCAGTCAAAGCTGTACATCAATGGAGATTTCTGGTCGCAAGCACCCTGGAAAACGGATGCTCTAAGTGTGCTGAACGATGTACAACTGTTCAGCACCTCACAAAGGCAAGAGAACGTCCTTAGTCAGGTAGCAAAGACGGCTGGGTACGCAATTCGTCGATTCAGGGCACATGGCTTCCCATTCGAGCCAGTCCACCTCCGCAGATACAAAGACGGAGGTGCTAAGTTCGATCTGTACATCGAAGACGCTTGTCTCAGTCAAGCAAGAGAGCAGTTCAGACTCTCTTTGCTAGTGACAATGACGGAGTACATGGGACTTCGACCAGTTTTGGTCGCTTCCACGACACAAGGTGTTTGGGTAGAGAGATTGCAGGCTTTGTGCAAGAACCATGGCAATCTCGACACATTGTTCGGAGTTAGGTGCATCGATGACTGCACTTGTCTTCCTCGAGCAAGAGCTTGAGTGGAGAATAGCCTCTCATCATATGCTACATCACGACGCATCTCGTCGTTGTCGAGCTTCCACGAGAAAGCTGATCGCAGCATCATGCGCCTCCCTCTTATCTCTCTCATTGGCGATGAGCCAAGATGGCACTGCACATACACATCACGTCAGCATAACGCTCAGACGACAAGCACATCTCCCAGAGAACGAAACACTCACGCTCAAGCCATCCATGGAAGCCCTTATCGAAAGTCCTTGCTACGATGCGCCTCTGCCGACCAGTCACGCTCTCACCATCCTGCAGATCTTGTTGCACCCGTGAAACAAATGTCAGCTGCTCAGCAAGCAAGATATCGATCCCTGCATTGAGGAAGAGCATGTCTCTCGGTAGCTCATCTACCGGCTTCAAGATTGGGTTCAGCCTCGCATCAGTACTCCCAGCCGCTCGAGCAGGCATGGCATACGCATCAAACAGCGGCATCAACCATACAGACGGATCCTTCTTCGGAAATCCAGCAGGCTTCGGCTTTACTTTCGGAGGTAATCGTAGATCGACCTGGACCATCAGCAGAGCTCGATTACACGAACGCCTTCGCCTCTCTCCAGAAGTCTGAAACGCTCCTATGCTCACACAAAGACACACATAACAGCGACATGGTGATGCAGTCCGTAGATGAGAAGAGCAAGTCTCTGCCGATTGCTCTCTCAGTCTCTCCAAGGCGCAGCGATTCACCATTGAGCCATCGCAGCTGGACTTACACGAGGATTTCCCGCGTCTCAGATATCTGGAGAAGTGAAGGTACCACAGTCGATGGACAAGGACCTACCACTGCATACACGCCCACAGCCGCCTTTGCCCTCTTACCAGCTACCATCATCAGGTTCCCTCCAGCGCTCCAGCCAGAGACCGTCAGATCATTGGGATCCGCATGGAAACGTCGCTCAGCGTTGGCCAATACCCAGTCCACCACATCCTCGGCGTCTTCATGCGCAGCAGGGTACACATTAGCAGGCACATGACGATACTGCGTGCTGATCACTACCGCGCCAGTTCGTTCGCATACCTCCTCGCAAAACGGCACGCCGTACTCTGCTATCCCGCCGAGAAACGACCCGCCGTGAAAGTCGATGTGCAGCGGCCTTGGACCTGTATGATCGCTGCCTTTATGGACTGCTTTGGGATTGAAGACAAGCGCTCTCAGCTTATGTGTGGATCGCGTTGGGATGTATATGACCTTGTACGGCGCGGAGATTGCGTAGGGGAGGTACTTCAGCGCATAAGTCAGGAAAGCCAAGGGCTGGAGGAGCAGGAGACGCCATCGGTACGTGAAGGCGATGTTGCGAGTGAACAGGGCGGTGGTGAGGGATTCAAACCAAGAGAGGGCGAATCTGAAGGAGTCCATGATGAGGACGATGAGGGTGAGAGTGGGAAAGATTGAAGGGCTGCGCGCCGAGGAGGGAAATGCAGATGTCGACTGAGAAGATACTTTGTGAGGCTGATCCGCTGGATGTCACATGCAGCCGAGTAGGTGGCGTGACATTATGCAGGTGGCTATGACTGTGTTGGCTGCACACCATCAGCACTACGCGAAGAGGACAAGTCGGGATCGAGAGCGACCGTGATGGGAGTTCGAGAAGATTAGAACAAGTCACATGTCAGGTCAAAAGGGAGTGGAAGCAGTCGTAGGAAGTCATACAGCTACCCTGCCCAATCACACACTTATCCCATGACCAAGCACACCAACACCCCAGCCTTCAACTCCCAAGTAGTAGCACCAATCGTTTCATGAGCGAAGGCAGCACTCTCAATCTCATCGTTACCCACCTTTCACGCCCTCCGCACTGTACCACAGAGCTTGCGCTCTGCCCCTGCACCTCAAATATTCTCTCCCTTCCCCCTTTCAGCTATTCACGGCGAAGCAACGGTCTCATGATCGCTAGCATCAAGGATATCATACTCCTCATCCGTCAAGAACCCATCGTCGCTCTCCATGCCACTCGCACTGAGCACCTCGATATCGTCCGTGAGATCATCGAAGCCTTCCTCAGCTGGCGTAGTGACTGGCGCAACCGGGGCCGGTGCCGGAACAGCAGAGCTCTCGACCTCACCAGCCTCGTTCTCGACGTAAGCGACCTTGGGTTTGGTGGAAGACGAGACCATGCTGCTGCTTGGGCTCTCCTTCTCCAAACGAGGGAACACCATCTGGCTCGTAGCGAGCTCCTCGGTCTTCTCCTCCTCAGCACGGGCTTTGCTCACCTGCTCAATAATCTTCTGCACCTTCTCCGTAGTCTGGGCAATCTTGCTGCTCTCAGTACTGGGCGACTCAGGTGTGAAAGACTTGCGAGCCTCAGTAAACTCAGCGCGGCACGCCTGCTTCTCGGCACGTGCCTTGAGGATCTTGGCCTTCAGCGCCTCGACACGCATGCGAGCATGCTCCTTCTCGGCAGTGGTGCGAGCAGGGGAGGAAGCAGCGGAGGCGATGGAAGAGCCGGTAGAACTACCTTGCTCGCGTGCCTCGCGTTGGCGGAGAAGAGCTTCCCTGATGGCGGCATAGCCGGTGGGGTTGCTCTGCGGGGTGCCCAAGTGCTCGAGCATCTGCTGGCGCTGGGTCAT